>JAHZNG010003145.1:0-14330 GCA_027744375.1 Orchesellides sinensis
TTAAAAGCACTTGAATAAATGCATTTTCAGATGAACTTATTTATTAGCCATTACGTATTTACAGTTCTTATAATCTTCTTTTTAAAATACCATTTTTATCATCCATTATTCGTACCGAACCGAAGCATCTTTCTTATATTGACTGCTTATAAGTACTATTACTTTTCCATAAAGTTACAGATTTACTATTTAAACCTTGACTAAATTAAATGCTACGTACAACATTTCGCCTCAGTTATTCACGAACAAGCAGGGCATTTTTTAGATGCTTTTGCTGTTTTCACAAAGCAATGAAGATACAAAGATGAACGATAAATCGAATCAAAACAATTTACTTAGGCCAAACTTCTCCATCTCCACCTGAGATTATATAGTCTCAGATCTCCACCCAACTCTTATCTTTTAAGAAAAATTCCCTTTTATTAAAAAAGTAAATCCACAAATGGTGTTTTTAAGACAACCTTGAAAGAAAACCACGATACCAAGCTATCTGCCAAATATAAGTAAATATAGTAAATAGTTTTCAGCTGTAGAATGTGAGGATAAATGAATGGTTAATGTTCAAAATCCTTGAGAACCATGTTTATCTATAAAAGCGAATATACTGAAAAATCAGCACCAGATACGAAATGTTCGTGAACCATAACCACATTACATTACCAATAATCTTTAACATTTCAAAGTACTTTGATAGTAGTAAGGTGAAATTCTTCTTACTAAACCTACATTTAATTTAATATCCAAGAAAAATTTAAGCTGGCTCATTATTCATTATCATTTGTATATTCCAGACACGATTACAATAAACCGTTACCATCTAAATACACTTGGATGAACAATGAACATAAAAGAAGTATGAACAAGCTAAGACTCAACCAACTTGTGCGAGTTAATCATACAGATACAATCATACACAAATGCTTTAGTTTGTTAGCAACGTACCTGTATGGCGCATACTTATTGATGATAACCTCCGAGTCCCTAACATGATCTCGATATTCATCAACTGGAACTGAAGTCAGAGCTTGAGAGAGTGACTTGGCAACATTGGCCAGTTCCCTTCCAGTGTCATCAATAGTTGCTTTGATTTCAGGAAGCACTGGCTCAACCTCTGTTTTAATTCGGATGCCGAGCTGATCAAACGCTCGCTTGCCATCCGCAATCGACTGTCTTACGTCGGTTCCAAGCAGCTGGCTTAGCTCTCGAAGAACTTCCGTCATGTTTGGCAGCTGTAACAGACAATACGTATATTAAAGTACAAATTCGAAGTCAAAGTCATAACAGGTGTATTACATATATCTACTACCTACAGTCAAATTCAAAGTGATCTTCATGCATTTTCAACAGTTTTAATTGGTATAAGAATGCAAAGCAATAAACAAAATAACAAAATACAAGCACTAGCAATAAACAGATAGTAATTTCAAATCATGCATGTTCTAATTCTAATTAGACTACACTATATCCTACATTTTCATGGTTTTTCTAAACAGCCACGTCATTCCTCGTCTGTTTTAAAAGACATCCAACCCAATCAAAACATGCAAAAAATAGAGGTAACATAATGAAGCCTTTTTGCAACACCCAAACCTACACCGTACCATCCTTACCTTTGGGTAGTACTTGGCCAAAGCCTGTCCACAACAATGATTGAGCAGCAAAGAAGAAGAGAAACAGGTACCACATTAGCTTTCATCATGATTAGTTAAACTTCTTCATTAATCACTATCTGACTATCTCGAATACGATACCCCACCAAAATATTATGTAAGGTAAACTTGTATAAAAAATACAGGGAAGGTCATGTAAAGTTATTGTTAGTTAGCAAATGCGAACGCTTATAAGAAAAAATTAGTATTGTAAATTGCCCAAAAGCTCAACCTCAACCCATCAGACCCATAGAAAGCTTTTTTTCACCCACCACAGGTACACGTATGTACATTATTATATATATATATATATGACATCACCGCATAATTTCCATCGTATATTATTTTTAATTGCCACTCACATTCTGAAAATCGTTCTGAACCCTTAGGCTCCTAATTTCCGGCATGTTTTTTAGATCTTGACAACGGTCTGTCTCACACTGCTCGAGCAAAAATAGAAGTCTGTTTTTGCTATCTGTCAATCCTGTCTGCAGCTGGTCAGCTTTCTTTTTCAGACTTCTGGAAATCTTTTCAACGTTAATGACATTCCTTTGTACTTTTTCCACTGTGTCCACGATATCTGTCAAGTTGTTCAGCGCTTGGGCTCCAGTCTTGCGTGAAAGTCCATTTTTGATTATCTCACCGCTCTCTGCAATAACAATAAAATCCGTTAAACACCTTTTTTACCAAAACTTATACAACCTATACAAAAGCCGGTATTCTACAACCGCAATTTGCAATTACACAACAAGCAGTTTAACTTAATGGATAAAATACCATACAGCACAGTCTACTATCAACTATGGCGTTGTTTTTACGATGAGAACTTTTCTTGTTTGTTTCACGTAATTTACGAGATTAACTTAACTATTTGTAGCAAAAGTCAGTCAACCCTAAAACAACTCGATCTTAATACTAGACATGCTAAGCTGAATAGTCATTTAAATCCTCAAACCACAAACAAGCCTTCTTCCTTCCTTTTTCACGTAAATGATAAAATATTTTTCAAAATCCTCCCCAACTTGCGATCTGCAGTTATAGTTATAGACGCAACGCACTGTGCAAAAGATTCCATGCTTTCTGCTCTAATCATTATCAAATGTGTTCACGGTACAGCAATTTTAGACTACAACTACAAGTTGAAAATCACCCAACCATTTGTTAAACTATAACTAAAGCACATCTTAAGATTTGGAATAGGTATGTATGTAGCATGCATATTATTAATGTAGGAATAATTTGCTTGTGATTTTTTAAAACAATTTCTTCCTTCCTTCCTCTTTACCATCTTCCTACTTCCTTACACATTGTTGCAATGTTTAAAGCACAGCTTTGACTTAACCTTAACCTTGCAAGCTAACATTAGAAAAGAGTTCTTTACATTAGGATCCCACTGTAGTACACTGCCACAGCCACCGCGTTACTTAGTCTAGCTGTCATCACTTTGACTTTACTAATACTACTACCTGTCAAGCGAACCTAGCACTATACAGAGACTACCAAAAGAAAATATGATAATGATACACGTATTTGAAAATCCGTAATATAAATTTCCCACGCCCTATACCTTCCGCTTACATCATTAACATAATCTTCTATCTTACAATTGAATGAATGACATAAGATGTACACGGGAAGACGTCCAACTGCATTAAATTACAGGGAAATGTCAACACTGAAGAAGTCGTTTGCATAATATATACGAAATAAAATACAAAGGTTCTCCGTTTCCGTTCACTTACGATCAAGAATGTGATTGAGAGTAACGCTAAGGAGATCATAGTTGTCCTTAAAAAGGGCGTTGATTTGTCGTTCTGTTGTGTTTAAATAGATGTTTGCATCTGCCAACGAGTTGTCTACATCCTCTGGCATCCGCTCCACACTAATTCGCATTTGCTCGTTGGTCACAAAGCAGCAAACCAGTCCAAACCTAATAAAGCACAAAAATATTTACAGAATTAGCAAAACATTTTAATTAATTATGCGCAATAAAAGCAAAGGTAACCCTGTTTAATGTCGCATAATAGCCACTAGATTGTGATGCTGCTTGAATTTTTCGTAGTTTCATTTTTTAAATTAACTCAATATCTTTATATATATCGCTGCCAATTAGAGTACCACAAAATTAAACGGAATCAATTCCATAGCCAACTAACAATAACAAATCCTAAATCAATTTATGTTGTATCATCTTTCCATGATGCATGACGCGACAGGAATTTCAAACACAAAGTTTTAATATTAAAATAAGCGCTGACTGGGTATCATATCATTATCACAGCATGGGTATCATAGATGTTTATTTTTTCATGATGCATCATTGAAATGAAATAATTGGACATGATCTGTCTTTTTATAGTCGCAAATCAACCCTTTATCAATGCACAAAATATGCATATTATTCGCATCTCGCAACTTACAATATTCTTATGAATTCAGTATTCATCTCGGCTCGGGCGTATGTAGTTCTCTACTCATATTCAAAATATATGCCAAATTCTGCTTGCAAAAGAATGACTCAAAATAGGCATTGAAAATTGGAGATTAAAGTGCCTAAACCTTAATTAATTGTGCGCATGCGCATGAATCTAATTTACTTACAATAATTGCTAGCGACTACATATGTAAGTATTTTTTACTTTTCATTCATGGAAATAGAAATTAGAAATCTGGATGGAGTCCCACGAGGAAAGAGGAAAGCCAACAAGATGTTCTACACGTTCTAATTTTGTTGTTCGCGTTTTTGCGCATTTTCGGAACAAAAAAACTGGTCTTCATGTACCTTTTTTCTGTGACTAATGACTAACTCTGTTATTCTAAGCAAGATACCAATCCCGATCCTACATTTAGAAACTAAACTACGATACAATGCATTGAATATGAATGGTAAAAAATAAATTGAACAGGGATAACTCGAAATAAAAAGATGAGTTTTGTTGGATAGAGAATCATAATTTACTCATCTCGCTAACCTTGAACCTAACTCTCACTTGGCATACCTAAATACTTATCATGACATGTATATAAACATGAAATGTAGACACAACATGCAAATCCTCGAGTATGATGATGATATAACCATTAGTAGACTGTATTTTCACAACAAAAATATGCAAATATGTAAAACCTGAAATAGAAAAATACAACTACAACTATGAATGACGTTGGTGTTGGTGCTGAAAGTCAACCCAAACAATCTCACAATTACCTTGACCACTAACTCGATTTCAATATGTCGTGACTTGTGACCGATCATTTAGAGATGAAAGTGAATAAGTTAAAATTTACAAAAAAGCTATGATCAGATCAATGCACAAAAAGGATCTTTCGTCTATATTTTGCGTTCGTGTTGGTCACACAATGCATATTTCAAACATGTGTGGAATGAGATGAGCTACTGAGCTACCCAATCATTTACTTATAATTTTATATTAACACCCCTCTATCTGATCCGGAGATTATTTTAACTGACAACATGATATCTAATTTTTTTAAACTTACATGAAAACAACAACCAGCGTAGCAAACAAAATCCCACAACTAGTCCTTTTGCACTTGTCCCTCTTCTGCTCCAGCTTGGCCGCCATGAGATCCTCCGCATCCTCCCCCTTGCCACAACAGCAGCAGCAGCCATCATCCCCACAACAACACTTGGCAAAACACCAGCCAATGCCCCACAAGGTTAACACTAGGATGAACAACAGTCCCCCCACTATCACTCCAAGAGGGCCCTTATTATCCCACAGAAGAGCTTCCCAGTCTACATCTGAAATATCTGGTAGTTCTGAATAATTTGTGTAGTTGTAGTTCTTGGCATATTCCAGGTATTGATCATGCGTAGGGAATATCGAGTGAAGAGTGAGATTTGAGAGATAGTAGACGGCTTGCATACCAGCCGCATTAAACTCGGGCGACGATCTCCAATGATTTTCTGACATGTTTGGCAAGAAAAAGTCAATCTGGGGCTGAGTCAGTGTGTTGGTCATCATTGAAGAAGACGTAGCCTCCATTGACCCTTCACCCGTTCCCATCATTGTGTCACTAACGTCAGTTTCCATTTTGTTAATGAAAAGCCTACTTCTCCGCTTAGCTCACTTAACCAACGTGTAATTAAGTTTGCTGTAATTCGTCGCCTCGTTAGGCTTCAAAAGCAGTCGTTCGAGTTTAAAAAACACTAAACCTTGTTTTCTATATGATTTACTATTGCAGTTCTCGTGTTATCTATGATTACTAGACTAGCATTAAGGTTTTTTCTTAACTCACAGACAAAACGCTCACTTTATTCACTTGTCCGTTACTCCTCTTCCGGGTTCTGCCTCCTTTTTCCGCTTTCGTGAAAGCTGAATCACGTCTCACGCTACGCTTCGCCTCTCGCTCCCCTTTCTCTTGACGTGCTACATCAATCAATACGAACGGAACCGGCTGGTGGAAGGGCAGAAAAGTATTAAAAAGCACTTTGCAATTTTTTAACGTGTACTCTTTGCTCAAAGAGTAAAATTACTCTTAAGTCCTCTTAACCCAAGAAAACACTAACAGCACGTATGACTACACAACTAAATTTATTTACTTTGAAAGACATTGACAGTTTCTCTTTTGTTTTGCTTATTGGTTAAAGTTGAAAGACTTTAGCTTCTCCTTTCGCTTGCTTCTCTGTTGTTCTTTTGTTTTTAAAGCTGTTTCTCAGGTAGTTGTACAGCAACCGAGAGTCTTGTTCTGCCAACGGAAACAGACTTCCATTGAGTAATTTTTTGCTCCTTTGTGAAACAGTTGGTTTAACGATATTCCTCTTCTGTTGTCGTAAAGATTCATCTTCTTCAATCGTTGAGCTGTTTTTATTATACGCGAGTAATCTCAATCCATGTGTGTTACAGTCACGTCATGAATCCTTCATTAATATTTTATTTCTTATTTTAAAGCAGGTGAGCAAACTAATAAATGGTCCAATATTTATTTTGACAAGCTTCCTTGATTTAGCATATGAGCAGGTTTTACCACGAAGAACACAACAGATACGCCGATTTCCACTGATTCACGGACAAAAGCTCGATATCCTTTCCTTTTTTATTTCTTCAGGAAGACCAGCAGCAAAAGGATGATAAAATCTGTAACAAAAGAGGAAATGCACTAAATTAGTCAAAAACTCATACCATTGCAATAAACCTTATAATATTCCTCCACACATTGCCTCGTTTATTTAGAGGAGGAAAGAATGAGTGAGAGTGAGACACTCCAATAAAATCGAAAAACGACCCATAAAACCCATTCCATCTCTCTTTACGGTTTTTGGTCTTTGGGAAGGACTAAAGAAGGGTAAAGACTTTGGCTCATAATCCGACCACCACATTAGTCATCATGATTCTTTCACAACTACCTACAACCTACCCTTCGTCATCCTTTCTTTCCCGTTTTCCCTTGCCAGTCTTAAGTTAAGCCCTTCCACTTCCACCACCGACTGATTTGTTAGCGTGTGTGTATTTTTATGTGCAAGAATAAAATAAACCATGCATTTCTATTCCGTTTTTATCTAGCTTCCTCTTCCCAATTTCCTCTCAACCCAGCATAAGAATACATTCCTCCGTTGTTGAACAGCTGACAGAGAATGACAAGACAAAAGAAAGGAAGACATACAAAAAGCTTATCCCATTCTTTCTTCAGCAATGGCGACCATCTATTTTCATACACGGATTTTCCGATTTTAGTACCAAAAAGACTACCTTTTAACCATTTACTTAAATTAGATTAAATATTTACCATTCTCTCTACTGTCTAAATTCTAAATGGACGGACCAAAAGTCAACAACCTTAACCGCTCCTAACAGCCTCGCCGCAAGTACCTCACACTTTTATTACATTTTCGTTAATTTCAATTTCAGTTCTTCAACTTCCAAAACCACACTCACCAACTCAATTATTAGTCAACAACCTTCCTTCAGAAAAAGCACCTCAACTTAAAAGTACCTTCATCCTTGTATCTTACATTCCCTCATGTGCTTTTACAGCTCCACGCACAACGAAGCCTCAATTTTCCGAGAACCAGGACTGTTCCCAATTTTGTTTGTGTGACACAAACAACACTCCAAAAGTGACTCACTCACTCAACCCTAACGAAAAATGTTTTCCCAATTCCCAAATCCCAGCCCAATGCAGTACGACGACCAAGTAAACACGTATAAAAAACTTAGTAAAACAACATGAATGTGTTCCCATACCATTTCCACTTTTGAACAACAAGCTACCCTTGCTTTACCCGAATGGACTCCCTAGCGCAAAACAACAAAAAACTTCTTTGTTCTCTCTTGGCCACTGTCCGAAAATACAACTCCAAAATATCGTATGCCCCTAAGTATCGATCGAGCATTTACATTTTCGTTCATGTCCTTTCGTTGCTTTTTTATCGCAACTAAAGCAAATATAGCCTTAAGGACCCTTGTACACTCTGGAATGGAATAAATCTAGCTTTTGTACTTCACATTTCACATCTACTCAGATCAACGGTAAAGAGACAAGTATAACGTAAAAAAATATCTGAACAACGTTATCGTTACTGACTAAACCCGGAATGCGTTAACTGAATTACTCAAAGATATTAGAATTACTTGCTCTTTGCACACTGACACATTTGATCATCATTATCATTATCACCCTCAGTCTGTTAATAAAAACCTGCATAGAATCCAGCATTTTTATGATGATTTCACATGAAACAGTAATTTACTTTTAGAACAAAAGTTAGCTAACTTCTAGCTCATTTCCCATTGCACACCAATACTACAGCGGATTGTGTTATCTGATCATAACCAAATGGGATAAGAGAATAAGGAAAACTGACATTAAGAAAAATGGCTTATCGCATACAAAAAGTAAAAGAGTATTATTGTATTACACACGGGACTTATGCTTTGTATGTTTTTATCGCTGATCACGTCACGCGCAAATTAGAGGGAGTTAACCTGGAAATCGATTTTCTCCTCTTCTTAAGAAGTCATTAGTCAACAACAAGTCTTGCAACACAGCATGTTTTCCTAATTGGCTTAACTTCATTTTTATCCTTTATGTGTAGACTTCATGTATCACAACAAGATTATATCACATAATTACTGGGTTTCTGCGTTTCCGCTGAAGGTCTTGAGAGGTTTATACGAAAACCTTCAATGTTCAGCCGAAATCCGATTTTACATCCCCTCCACACGCCTACACCATAAAATTACTCAAGAGGAATAACCCTTAAGTAGGAATATGATTCTCGAACCCAGCCAGTACAATGGTATAGAAATGAAAAATAAATCAAAACAGGAGTTATACCCACAACAATAAATACCAAGCAATGTTGCCTTGCTGTCAAAACGTCCACAATACTTTTTGGCAAACGTTTCCACAACCTCTCATAAAATTACAATCCCATCTCTCAAACTATTCTTATAAAGGACACACTTTCATTTTTTGTTGCGTATGTGTCAATATTACACAGTTTAATTTCCACAATTAATCATTTACACGTTTTACCAAAAACTACTTTCTACATAACTACAATTTTTTCATGCAATCCAGTATTGCAAATTGCAAACACGTCACAGTAGCCGGACCAGAATTTTAAATGAACCAACGTAACCAACTTCAATGGCACGCAAATAAAGTCCCACTTCCGGCTTGTCTTTTTTCACTCAGTATTTAATAACTTGTCGATTCATACATATATTATGAAATGGCAACTCATGCTACACTACTCTTCGTACCTTCGTTAAAACGAACCTAGATTCGTATTATATTGGTAAATATAAAACTAAAACTAAGTACGTATATATATGAATAATTACTCGCGAACTAAGGTGGAACTGTGCTCCGTGCCTCTTAGGGACTGCATACTTACATTAATTAGTAGCGACTCCACACTCCAGTCCAGCAGACACTAAATTGCTGGAAGCTTTTTTTTCGTCCAGAATGAACTACGATAATATTTATTTTTCGGCCCCTTACATATATTGTGTGGATTGAGGGTTTCTATAATATAATGGCACAAAAGGCGAATGGCTAACTTTTTCCGGTTTTAAGCAGAACAATGACAATTCGTTAGATTTAGGTATAAAACACACATAAAATGAGGACAAGGAATACTTTTTATAACTTTGGAGTTAAGTACCTATTCCCAACTTGCTTAATAAGCCATCCTCTTTTATCCTAATCATTTACTTTGCTTATAACTTATTGCCGGTATGACACGAAATCTTTATATATTCTGATTCCCACGGTTGACAAACGTAACAAAAGGAAAACCTCAGGCTGTGCTATTTTCATTTTTTTTAAATTTCACTATATAGGTTTTTTTACAATTCTTTAAACCATAACAAATTGGAAGGAGTTCTGTAGAATTTCAAAATCTGGAAGGTTTCTATTTACTTCGGACAGACTTTTCAACACGAGTGGCTAAATTTTTATGCATTCTTCGGACAAAACATAAATCCTAAGTAGGACAAGTTTTGAATAGATAAAAATTATAACATTTTCAGTTTCAATCCTTGTTTGTTTTCTTCTCTTTACGAATGAAAAGTTGTATAAGGTACCGTCGCCGTTATGCTAGCAAAACTATTTACCATTTGAAAATCAAAAAACAAGTGACGACTATAAAACTAACTTTCGATAATCAGCGAAGGACTTTTGAATTGGCATTCTTGATTGATGTCGTGATCTAACCTAACAAAACTCTTGCCATTCCTTGGCTTTTCATAGTGTACAAAAAAACAGAAATCCAATCTAAATCATTTAAATAAACCATAGCGTCATGTCAAGCCTAGGCCTAATTAACGATAAACAAAGGATTTAAAGGTATTTATAACCTACGACCACGACATACGAACGGAGTCAGAATTTTTTAATCGAAAATCGCATGATACATGGGAACTTGACCTTACCCTAATTCTTAAAGAAAACAACCATATACAATACTTATTGAGTATTATAGCCTAACAAAAACGGAAAGCAGATACTTGTCTGCAGATACTTTTGTTAAAAAAGTCAAAGTTACAACATTATAGCCTATTTATAAATTTAAATTAAATTAACCTTATAACTTACCGATTCTTTTTTGAAATCACCTCAACAATATAATGCTTTGATTAATCAACCGAATCAATTTAAAAGCACTTCAATCCTATGCATTTTTATTTTACTTGTATACTTATATGTAATCATAATCATGATCACTAGTCATTGGATTTTGATTTTATTAATCTCTAAGTCAGTTACAAACTGTAACACTTACACAAAACTGATTTAATCACATAGTAGCCAGCACCAAATCTATTTGCAGATTCACAATACAAAACGCAATCTAATGTGAACAAATTGCATAGACTGACTAATAGATAATAGATTAATGATGAGTATTCTCTGCCAAAACTGCCAGTTAAACTACCAAATTGCAACAGCATAATTCTGTTACCAAATCCCATATTACAACATCACTGTAACATACTGTAATTTAATAGCTCTTCATTGTTGTAAACTGAATGCACAATACAAAATGCATCTGCAAACAATACACAACAAGTGAAAACAACAAACGGCTATACAAATTCACCTTACCTCGTCACTTAAATAGCAAACCGACGAGGACACCTGTGCACCCTCTCAAACTCCTACAAACACTGAATCATCATTCGACAGAAAGCCTAAATGCCAAAAAATTACCATTGCCGAGGTGTACCTTGCTGTTTCCTTGTCTGCAATATATACAGCAAGGCAAGTGTAAATGAACTATTCCATCCATCCATCTCATCCACATAATATCCCAAACCCTAAAGAGATCAACATCAACATAAATACGAATGCACAACAAAAAAGTTGAATAGAGGAACCTATCCGCATCATCAGTGTAGCGTATCAAGTCCAAAAACTCACACGCACATCACATCAACTAAAATATACATAAAGCCTGAAGAAGAGCTTGAGAGACTGGATATGCAATAGTCAAACTCGTACATATACAGAGCAACAGCAGGTAAATGTACATAACACCATTCAATGTTAGTATAGTATATGAATATTCTCTAATGTACTTTTAGTTATCCATATGAAATACACATAAGCGTGTTCTTAGACATAACTAGACTTCAGCGGATGATCCTATCACCATCGTCTATAATTTCAACTCATGATATGATATGATGCGATGGCTTTAGCTCACACAAAGAATCAACACTTGTTTTGCTTTTGTATTTTTGCTTTAATTATTTACTCTAGCTTCTCCTATAGTTCTTTATATTTGCCTGGCTGATGACTGCAATTGCAATGTATTTTTTATATTTATACTTATACCTTGGGCATAGGCATACACAGCGGTTTCATAAGCTTTTTTATCAGCACAATAAATCTGACTAAAATACAAAATATCATCATTGAAACGTATCACACAGGTTGCCTTTGTGTTTTTAGCTATTTTTAGAAAATTTGATTTATGTAACTTTACACAAAGTCTACCAGTTAACTTTTTTACAGACGAGAACTTGATTGTCCCCATATATTTTCACTAATGCTATGCATTTCTTCTTCCCACTTTAAAGTTTTCCAGTTGATCAACATTTAAATTGAAAAAGTATAAATCCATTCCTCAAAAAATTAACGTTGCTCTTCCTACTTCTTAGTCCTAAATTTGTTACAAAGTTACGTTACAAGTGAAAAATGTATTTGCTTGGACTGATAGTCTAGTCTAAGTCTAAACTGTATGACCAGGAACAAGAATATTTGTGTTTTATTGACATAAAACTGTACGTAATATTTACTTGCATGACCCAATATGCAATGCAAACAACCTACCTAATCACACTAATCAGCTCAAGCAAAATGTTACATCGCACTTACTAAAAAAGTCCTAAATGGGTAGAGAGGCTCAGCCTTTTAACTCTTTAAACCATTCCTTACCAAAAAATATATATGGCTAATTCGTTGTTTAAATCTTTAGGGAAGTTCTATTTGCATGCACAGAAAAAGGTAGCGAAGAAAAATATTTTATTTATTATATGAATATAATCATCCAATCAAACCTTTTTTAGACTTGCACGATAATGATAATATCCCCAAGCAATGCAGGAGTTCTTCATCATCTCATCTACTGAATTAGATGCAGTTTAATATACTCTTTAGAAATGTATGTATTTATATTCAATTTCTTCCACCATAAACATGTATGCGCTCATGTCGAAACAAGATGGGCACAGAAGAACCACATGAAAGGCAACTCAATAGGTTGATCGGTTTAGTCACACACACACATCATCTTTTATGACGAGATGACTGACTGAACTACAACACAAAAGGACGCCAGAATAGTTTAGTTACACATTCATTACCTATCTATCTATCTAACTGAAACTAAACTGACGAAAACGAACGATCATCATCAGCGAACGAAGGCAATGAAAAAACGAGGTCATAGTCGAGTCACCAACAAACACGGTTTGGTCTCTGTGTCTGTGTATTATGTACACAGATGTGTGAATATAAAAAAGGCAATAAGACAAAAAGTTGAAAGTACTTTTACAATATATCATCATCTGTATCAACACTCATTTGCTAGGTTTTATACTCACACAGTACACACGCATGTAGAAGAAATCATTTCTACAAAGAGCAGAAGAACTTGACTGATGAAAATGATGATGACCAAAAGAGCAACTCACTATAAAAACGAGACCGGCAATCAAAATCAGGAAAAGAGAAACAATGAATTCAATGTTGACCATTAACCGCTTTGTGTATGAAACGGCGAGGCGTATGTATGTTCATACATACACAGTATATATAGTGGACAAAGATAATGTATTTTTTAAAATGAGAAATGTTAATCATTTACGTATAATAATAATCATTACCACGTAAAATACATGTGGGTAGGAGAAGAGTCTAACCAACATCGTTTATAGTAGTTATTAAATGTAAACACCCTGCAGCAGAAATTTCCCGAGCCAGTTTTCTAGCCTCAAAACACTGAAGGTCCAATCCAAATCTGTAACAACCCTTTTGTCTGAATATATGTAATTTATATAGGTATGGGTTATTCAATTTTTATGATGTTTGTATTTGTATATGTATCTAGTATTTCCACTAACACAAAGGAACAACGACCAAGTATCTTTTACCACCAAGACAGTCTTATGAGAGCAAGACTGACATGACTTGAGACACTGAGTGAAGCAAGATGATGAGCAATCCAGATTTTGAGAAATATTATTCCACAGAAGACCTTAGTAGTTTTCACTTTTTCAGCTTTTCTTGGTGTTGGTAAATGCATTAAGTTGAAAGTTATGTTAACTTGATGGAGAAATTGTGACTCTAACTCTAAAAGTCAAAATGCTTGACCAGCTCAGAGGAAAAAATACACTAGACGTTTTTGGTGCAATGCAAGGAATACACTTACATTACGTAAAAAAGTTATTGTTCCTGAAAAGTAGAAATAGTTGAGCAAGAAGGAAGTTTTAACGAAGCTCTTAATGCTCAATATAATGCAGGCCCATGAAACATACATAATAATTTCTTAATACTCTTTATGCCACATGGACATTGATTTTGATTACCAATAATAAAACTGCATCGATAGTAGGAAATGTATAAAAAGCTGAAGTCATCGTCAAAGTCTATTTCCAAACGGAAACCTGATAACGTAGACGTTTGTTTACACAATTTACAGTT
>JAHZNG010003146.1:0-10385 GCA_027744375.1 Orchesellides sinensis
GGAGCTTGATTTGCTTGGATATTATGGGAGTTGGGAGCGAAGTAAATTTCTTTAACTCTTAGATTCACATGGAAGAAAATAAGTTTCCGATACCGACTATGACATATATGAAGCATGTAGTTCTGAGGGGTGAACTTGCTGTGGAAGCGTTTCTGCTGAATACACCTTTGCAAGAAGTAACTGTAAGCTTCTTCGGCCTGCAAAGATGCAAGGATTGCTTGAAGACAAAGTTCGACCTGTCAAGTTATAGAATGAATCTTGGCTTCATGCTATGCTATTCTCGCCTCCTCGGTAAATGATAGGACTGGAGGAACTAGGAGTTGGAACATTTATACAAGGGAACAAGTTTGTTTAATATGCGTCAGCGAGTAATTATTTACATAAGATAATGATTACTTTCTATTACTTGCAGTTTAATAAAAATAAATTACAATTTTATAGATACGAAATCGAATGATTCTTCCAAAATTGAATTCGCTTAAAAAATGGCTCATCAATAACTGCAAAATTTCTATCAAGCTGTAGGCGTTTTAATGGAATATCAAGAAGGTCTGGATTGTCTTTTCGCACAGGCCTCCAATCTACGAGCTCTTCTGCTCGTTCAGTGTCTGGTTCGCTGTTAGTCAAAGCATGGCTTTATAATTTAGCATAGTTATAATCAATATGCAATTTAAAACGTAAGTTATTCTATTTTACCCAGTTTCAGCGAAGGAAACCCAGAGGTTTATAAGCTTACGAGAAAACTCAAAATCCACGTCGTTGGGCGTGATTTCTCTCCGAATTAAAGGAATGTTAAACAGTAGAGGCATCTCGTCACTACATTTTGAATTTATATTCAAATTTGTATAATTTAATTCTTGGTAATANCAGAGGTTTATAAGCTTACGAGAAAACTCAAAATCCACGTCGTTGGGCGTGATTTCTCTCCGAATTAAAGGAATGTTAAACAGTAGAGGCATCTCGTCACTACATTTTGAATTTATATTCAAATTTGTATAATTTAATTCTTGGTAATAGATATAATGAGAGAGAATAGGGATATAAAGCGTGAGACGAACTATACCTGTGACAAATTCCTGCACATTGGAAGCAATATTCGTTACACGAATCAGGCCATAAAAATTCATAGAAATCATCTTAATAAATATTCTTGAGTATAGGATCAAGTTGCAACTGCAAGGCTACATTTGAGACGACTTTATATCATACCTAGTTTGCTTTTGCGCCTTCTCCTCAAAAAGTTTGACGTAACCCAGTTTAGTCCAGTACCCAAAAGATAATCCAAATTATCTGGTAATGGAAGCGGCGTCCTAGAGAACAACAAGTTTCCCAGTGCAAATACTCCTTGATAAGTATAGTAATACGTATATGTGGGTGCAATTCTGGAGTGCATCAAAGCAGCATCATGGTTGTCCAGAAAAAAGTTTCTATCAGAAACCATGTTAGCTGATTCCTTAGCAGTCGTTTGGCTAACCGGTGAATCATTAAGGTAAAACTTTTTAACTTCTGCAGATAATGCGTTTTTATCAGGATTATTTTGATAGCTGAGTAATACAGGAGCAAACTGTTCCCATTTGCTGTTGAGAATTTTTCTCATAGTGTCGTTTCTAAGAATGGCTAGAAATGAAAATATTTTTTTACACCTGTTGTTTTAACTTGCCTACCTGCTATTGACTAGGATGACTATAAATACTACATTTAGATACAGATGCATACCTATAAGGTGAACAAGTCCCTCTCCCGAGTTGACTCCAGTTATCCATGGAACTTTGGCAACTCTTCCTCTTCGCAATAGTTCTAATGGATGGGCTGGCATAAAGTAGGTTCCATTATGGTATGACTCAACTGTAGGCCCGAAAATGGACTGCTTTTCTTCAGCCAATGCTTTCTAAATATGTATTGAGGGATTAAAAGACTTGGTCAAAACTTCCCGGATCTCCAAATCAGAAACCCAAATCTCGTTATTTGTTGTAATAAAAGGTTGTCTTACAATATAGCCAATATGGTATCTGGCGATTTTCATTCCAGGAAGTGTCCTCAGGCATTTTACCATTCTTACAGTGTCATCCGTAGGACAATCAAGACCCTCGGCGTATTCCCTAGCTTGTTCCACGGGCTTATCCACCTGACCCCATGGACTCAAAGCTGTACCACTTTGGGATATAGCTCCGGCAAACAATCCTTTTTAGCATAATCATGTAAGTAATAATATAGAGCGTAGTTATTTATAGGGACATAAACTTGAGACGCAGCGTTGTTTTGTTATATTACATATTACATACAATTCCAATGAATACAAACAAACTCAAGTTCTCACGTCCACAGTCTGTATCTCACATTAAAACAATGATAATGAGCATGTTAAAAATGTATGGAACGTAGCAGACTCATGTTGTTGTTCACAATTCACAACAACACATAGTAAAAACGAGGACAAAGCAACTAAGAAACCTATATTTATCCAGAATTCCTACATGGCTTGAGAATTAAATGTACCTCGTGACATTGGCGATAATGTGTGTAAATGTACACTGACAGCTCCAGCGCTTTCCCCTAATATTGTAACTCGTTTTGCATCTCCATTAAAAAATTTAATGTTATCTTGAACCCATTCCAGCGCAGCTACCTGTTTTGATTTTAAAAAAAGTTGCCATGTAGTATGCGTTTAAGGGGAAACGTGTTTGGATAATTTATCTAAAAAAGTACTACGCGTGTGTGTCCCCTACTTGATCTTTGAGTCCCATATTACCAGGAACGACACTATCTCCAGTATTGAGGAATCCTAGAAAATCAAAAATTTCGAGTAACTTACTAAATTCATTTATTTCCGGGTTTTACACAGAATTATTGAAGTTTTATCTACATATTTTGAACACAAGCAAATAAATTACTTTTCATACTGGTTATTGGCTAGATTGGCTACTTACCAAACGAAGCAAGTCTATAGTTGAAGGTAACTAGTACCACATCTTCATCTAAAAAGTACTTTGGTCTATAAATATTTGAACCTCCGGACATGAATAATCCTAAAATGCAGTTTAAAACGTAAATGCTAAATGCTATACTTCTTTGCATAAAAGATACTCAAAATACTGGTAATAAAAGCATGACTAATACCTCCATGAATGAAAACTATAACAGGGTGAAATCCTTGTTTTGACTTAGGAAGTTGGTCTTTGGTGTAAGCCTATGAAAAAAATCATATAGAAGCATATTATATTTGCATAGATTTCCAAGAAAATGAAACCTTAATGACATCTCCAAATCATTGTGTTTTGAATTTCTTTAATAAAATTTAATTGAATTAACACAGAAACTTTATTCCCCGCGTGAAAAATGGAAGACATACGCATACTTCGCACATTTGATTTAGGTAAATATCATTTTATAGCGTCATTAAAAGTCTCGCAACGAAGCCATTTCTTTAAACTTCTGCTCATAGTAAACTTTACAATGGATGTTGTAGAAAGAGTCAGAAGGCATTCCATATAAGTAGGTATTCTATTTGATTTCTTAAGGTAAACACGAATCATTATCTTACCTTACGCGTATATACATTGAGGAACAAACAATTCTCGTCTCCCATCAATTGTCTAGTAACCACACTCATTTGCCAACACTGCGACTTGAACGAAGTTGCATCAAGAACTCCTTCCCAACCTTCATGTGGCACTGGAGGCTGCACGAATACAAAGCATTTATTTTAACTAAACCAAACCATGCTACGAATAATCTAATATAAAAAACTCTGAACTGAACATGAACTTGAATATCATTATCATGTTCAAGGTAAATAAAATATATATATATTCGTAGTTGTTTTTCTTATTACAATGAGAAAACATCCTAATTAAAACCATTGTAGCACCCCAACACACCATTAAGTTTAGTTGGAAACAAGTAAAAATATTTTTTATAAAAAAGAAGATACTTTGTGAATCCATTGTAACACAGTCACAACTAACTAACCTCATATCTTAAATCTCCAATAGGAGGCATTGCAAAAGGAATGCCTCGAAATTGATGGAAACTTTTTCCAATTCTGGAAACTTGCTTGGTTCCTCTTATCCTCCCAAAATTGGTGTCTGCCCAGACATAAGTTTCCGTAGCAGGGTTCCGGATATTGGCCACATTGTTAGCTGTATTGTAGAAATAATTCAGTGCTCCAAACAGAAACGTGGCTGGAGGAATGACTTGAGTTTGCAACTGCATGATTTTCAGATATTCACTTAATCACTTAAAACCACAAGTAACTCTAAAATACTGATTTTATCTCTTAGGATTATTGACAGTCAGGGCATAATAGTTGAAGCTTTCACTAGTCCGAACTCTCAGCGGACAGTGAAATAACTGATTACATGATCCCGAGCTAATAGGTCCTTTTCCCAACCTAGTCCAAATTACAAATGCATATATTAATCATGACGTGAATGAAATTGCTATTATAGCGTAGCTGCAGTATCGTCTTCATAGGTCCAGGTCTTGATATGCAATGAACAGTGGCTCCTGAATTAGCGATGAAACTTGACCATTCTGCATGATTACATGGATCAGGGGAAAAACTATAAAAAATCATCTAGCTTTACTTTTTTAATGCGCTTTTTGCTGCTTCTGACGTGCAGTTCCTCATATACGCTCTACTATGTATACATTTAAGTAATCACAATTTATTTCAATAGATATGGATATACAGGTAGGTTTCGCAGGTATACGTACAGGTTTGTTATGCATCAAGTAGTTTCTTGGAACGGTGAGCGAGCGTGGAACCCTTTTTTGTATGTATGTGAACATTATAATATACGACGAAGACGAATGATAAAGAATCGAGTGAATCACATATTATTTTTTACAATGCAATGGGATAACCAAGTAATTTTATGCGCGTAAAAATGTATTTTTCTTGTATACCTAAAAGTATGAAGTTAACGTGCTTGTATAAGGTCACTTTATGGAGGTGGCCTGACCATGTACTAAGTCCGGCATTTACTTTAACTTTGAACCAGTATTTTATTGCATTAAAGCAATACATTGCAAAATTCGAATCCTGCTCTGCTCCATTATAGCTAACATTATGTCGTTGTGCGAGTGCGAGTGTAAGAATAATGGACAAGGAAATGTATGTTTTTTTTATTATGTTGGCTCATTTTTGTTGATTTAGGTAGAAGATTTTAGCATTGTTGCTTAATTTTGGTTGTTTTTGTTGTTAAAGAGTAACTTCTGAACAAATTACCTGTCATGATTTTTCATCAAACTCAATATCTTTGCAGGTACTCGTTTCAACGTACGGATTTTTTGTTATAATTTACAATTTCGCATTCGGTCCAACATCAGCCATGGGAAGCTTGTCATTAAAATTCGGCTTAATTTCTTTATGTGAGCTTCGTAATAATAGCCTACGTGTAAGTATTGAATCGGTAGGAGATTGGTGGTAACAACCCTTTTGGTTTCATCCCTTATACCACTTTGACTTAGATATAATGTGGATTAAAATATGTATATGTAATCAGATATGCAAAAAGCATCAAAGAATGCAAGACCAATGTTTGAAGATCGGACCGCTACTGGCTACTAAAGAATTTAAAATTTGATGTATTCACTCATAAACCCAATTCTCCGTTCTACTCAAGGTTGTTTTCCTGGTTTTACCGAAAGTTTTTGACCGAGAATAGTAAGATGGCAAAGCCAAAGCCTTTTGTTACTGTCAACATCAACTTATATGTATGAACTTGTACTTCTATGCATAAAACCATAAGAATTCCAAGAATCTTTGCGAACAACAAATCTTGCATCACCTGAACTTTAAATGCATTAGGTGAGGTAGGAGTTTTTGTAATACGTAGATATTTGCTAATGAGAAGAATTCATAAAAACCAAAGCTAAAGATTATCTATGAAGTTTACTTATATTCCGGGTTGATGTTTATTGTTAATTTGAGAAATGACTAGTAAATAGTAGGTAGTTTACATGCAATTATGTACCCACATTACATAGGTACACATATTACACCACTACAAAATGCGAATTATATACAAAGCTAAAGATTATCCATGAAGTTTACTTATATTCCGGGTTGATGTTTATTGTTAATTTGAGAAATGACTAGTAAATAGTAGGTAGTTTACATGCAATTATGTACCCACATTACATTACACAATAGAACTACTAATAAATTATTAGTAGTTCTATTCATTACACCACTACAAAATGCGAATTATATACATACCTATATGAACTGTGGACATACAAGCTCTGATTTAACAGTAACAAAACATTCCACAATTAATCATGCAATCTGTAAATTTACAGGTTTTCGCACAATACAAGATAACAATGATCTGTAAACAAGAAAGGTCATTATTACATTTTATGAAGCTACTTTCTGCGGAAAAAATACTAGTTTCCAAACAAATAAATTTTACATTGCATTTTACAATCGTAATAATGCTTATTTTAATCGCATGTTTCTTTGAGTTTTGCTTTCCATTTTTTTCAAAGCAAAGTTACATCATTATTATTGTACAAAAATATTTTAATACACCACCTCTAACTAAGCTACCACCATTACAACATTTCTATCAGTCAACGTAACAACATAGGTTTTTAAAATCTATCTTAGTTAATATCTACATCAACGAGTACTAACATTTCTCCAACAATAATATACTGGCTACCTTATGTATTTAGTTTGCGAAATGATAGGCATTTGAAGAAAATCTGCATACGAATCTCAAAAATAAAATTTAAAAAATATCTATAAAAAACTGGAAAATAGATATACCCAAGAAAAAATGGTAGTAAAAGCTACCTAATATCTACATTTTAAAAACATTTACTGCTGTTATCTAAACCTACAGTACTATTCATATATTCGTTATCCATACATTGGAATCCTTCTAGGGTATTTAAAAATTTAATTCGGGAAATCCAAGGTGGATACATCATTCCAACATCAGGTTCATCAGTCAGCTTCATTACTCTCAGGGGTTTATCTGGACTCACTGGATCCCACTTCTTTCCCTCGAACGCATCGGGTTTTCTATGGGAAGGCAAATTTATTTTTGTTTCATCAATTATAATGTGTATACGAATATATAGTGCACCTATAATTATTATATAGTTATCTGCATACCCATTTTTGGCGAAGCTAGCCCAAACACGAATAAGCTCTCTAGAGAATTCAAATTCCTCATGTCCTGGGTTGATTGTACTTAAAAGTGGATGCATTTTGAAGAAAAGGGCCTGAAATTACATGTGATTAATATATAAAGACATACCTATGCATGTTTACTTCGGTACATTAAAATTGCAGCAACTTTTTTCTAACCTGCTCATCCGCGTGACAGGTGCCATAATGAGGCTCATCAATTCCAAGCAAATGCTTCTTCAACAAGCTTAGCGAACTTGAGTAAACGCCATCCAACAAAATAGGAAGCTTTAATGTGAGTCTAAAGTAAACTTGACCAACACCAAAGTACCCTCGGTGGCTATATATATAAAGGTACAATGGGTGCTTTTTGGCATGCCACATTGATGATTCCACCAAAGGCTTATTAAAACTAAGATCGGAGAACATATTAACAACTTCGTACAAAGTTTCCATTCCGATTGTTCTGTTGCCCAGATAATAATTCCAAATTCTCTTTGACACGTCATCCCTTTCCCACGAGGGCAAGTCTTCGTAATCAATTAGAATTGGTCCATACTTTAGCCAGTTTTGATTTAACTGGTCTTTTACGGTCTCATTACGAATGAAATCTAGAGAATAATTGCATGTGAATTATAAACTTAATTCTAAGCTACTAATTACAAATGAATAAGTTTTTATATTTTAAGTACTTACATCCTGCATAAATTAGACCTTCTTCAGCGTTCACTCCGCTAATCATGGGAACCCTTGTTCGAATATCTCCTCGTCGCAGAATATCTCTGGGATGCTCGGCGAGAAAAGTTTCCGTGTCGTTTTCACTTGGAAAACCACTTTCAACGGTGGGTGCAAAGACATCCAGCCTTGGGTGAAGAATATCATGCGTTCCCCGGAAAACTTCAGCGATGCGTCTTCCAGGCAGGGATTTAAGGCAGTTCATCATTTCATCTGTGGTTTGGGTGGGACAGTCAACAGACTTTGCAAATATTTTTGCTTGCTCCCTTGGCTTACGAATGAAACTCCAATGAGCAAGAGAAAAGCCACTGGCGGTGAACCACCCCATCACCCGTATTTAGGAACCCTTTAATTAAAGAAAACGTTGACAAGTTTCGTATTTCAGAGGAAAGCTTGATGTGTTTAAAGTTTTAGTAATTTCATGTTTCTTGCTTACCAAAAATATTCAGTCTATAGTTAATTGTGACGACGACCACATCTTCATCCATAAAATGATTCCCACGAAAGTCGATCGCCCTCCCGAACATATACATGCCTGATAAATAAAGAGATTACAGAATTTAAAAAACTCCAATCCAGAATAATAATTTTAAATACAGAATAATATTAATTGTTCGGTATATTACCTCCATGAATGAAGAATAGTACTGGCAATAGTCGTCCATCCGAAATATTCAACTAAAACACAAATGAAAAAGTAATAATTTTGGTTATTTAAGCTGTATTCAAGTCTCAATACAAATCGTAACGACTACGGTTGACAGATGTCTATCGCAAATATCAAAATTTTCATAAAGATATTAGGTTAAAAACTAGACTTCAAATTAAGAAGACTTGAACTTGAACGGTTCTAAAATGAATATTTCATAACTGCGTTTTTATGCATTTTGCTTAAATCTACGATATCTTTCGCATTCCGCATGGTCATTGTTGGTCGTCATCATATTATCTGAAAATCAGAAGCTACTTTGTAGATCCAAACCTGCTTTATGCATGAACTTTCACATTTAGTTTCTGACGCATTTTTCAAACTACATATAACCCCTCACACGCATAGGTAGCTCTAAAATCTTTTTATTAAATAAATTTCACGTGTTAAGTAATGACAAGCTGTTTGATAGTAATTTTTTTACTTGTTTCTCTAACAAACACAAATTGCTCATGAACAACATGGTTAACAAGCAGCAGACAAAACTACTTTTACCTAAAATTGGCATAATAGAAATATATTTTTTGTAGCTCGAAAAAATTGGATACCTAAAGTAATCAATCTTACAATCGAATCATTTATCAAATTATATAATAGGAACTTTATGATATTTTATGTAGCATAGCCAATTTTCAAGATTTTCTGGCTATCTGATCGGCATTAGTAAAGTTACAAATTACAGCAGAGAAGTTTACATCCCAAGTATTCTAATATCAATAGCAGTTTCCCTTTCCTACTCATTTTCCAGATCAGGAGTTATAACCTTAATAAGTAATGCATCATGTCATATAGTCATGAGTCATGTATTCGTTAAGTTGGAGACTTACCTTAGGAGTATATATATTTAAAGTAAGGCAATCTTCGCTTCCCATAACGGCTCCAAGGAAGAGATCATACTGGTAGCAAACTTGTCCGTACCCTGTTGCATCTTTCACACCATCCCACTTCTGAGGAGGAAGTGGAGGCTATAAATTGAAAGAAAAACATAATATTTGTTAATCACCAAGTTTTAAGTTTCAATTTCATTTGCAGTTTGTTTTAAAATGACTTTATTGCACTAACTGGTTATGTATAAACAGTATTGTGTAAAGCAATCGTATGAAAATTACTTTTACAATGTTATTTTATCATTAAGAGTAAGCTTAACAAAATAGCACTGACTAACCGTACTGTACGTATAAGTTTATTGTGCAAATTGTAAAAAATTAGTCTAGTACGGAATTAATGGATTTACTTTATATATCTATGCGAAAACTGGTTGACTAATTAATGTAATCGTGCAGAGGTATTTCCAAAGTTCTAAATTACACGCAAATTAAAATTCTTGTGAAATTCTAAACAAATTTAAGAGAAAACAATGGTTTTACGAAATCCAGCATGTTTTACAACTTGGTACCCCAACTTTGTCCTTGCTTTTTTTGACGTGGTCAAAAATGCTAGCAACACGGAAATCGCTGCACCATGAATTTTGTACCTCTATGTATTGCAAACTTACTTTGAGCATATTAAACAGACGTTTGGGGTGTATGATTGGTAATGAGATTGTTAATAATATTTTGCAAAAACTGGCACACCATTTTGCTCCAGCGAGCCTCATCGTATCGTGATTTCTACATGGGAATAATGTTTGCAGTAGAGGTAAATTATTTCTTTTTCAATCTAGTTTTCAATACGTCCGCATATGCATATTGACCATCCCAAATTTTAGAGCAAGCATTATCAGATATCAACGAGTGATATGGGCACCAAAAGAAGAGGACGTTAAAGTGAAGGTATCAACTAGCATGGAACCGGCAT
>JAHZNG010003147.1:0-23020 GCA_027744375.1 Orchesellides sinensis
TTTGCTAATTTAAGTCTTGTGAGTACAATGACTAATTTTGTTTTTTGAAATACTGACCGGAAGTAGGAGAAAATTTAAATTTAGGTTTTTTCCCGCTCTTTTTCAACACTAGTCCTTAAACAGGGACAGTATACATGCTAATATAAGCCTTCTAATACATATAACTCTATTGTATTTCAGGGTAGCGCAACCCCTTTTACTCAAATACCTAATAGTATCATTTTCTAATGGTTCGGAACGATGGGTCCAGTACATGTATGCTGCAGGCATCTGTATCACAACTCTAATTCACATGCTTATCACGCATCCAGCCATGTTTTCACTTCAGCATATTGGAATGAAGTGCAAAATTGCCTGCAGTTCTTTGATTTACAGAAAGGTACAACATATACATAGAATTAATGTGAAAAATTTCTAGTAATGCACAAATAATTTTTTAAACATTATTTTCAATTTTAGTTTTACTAATCGTTTTGATTTTCGTTGTTCTTAGTCTATCAATCTGAGTAGATCTGCACAAGGAAAAACAACCGTTGGGCAAATGATTAATCTGGTTGGAATCGATGCAAGCAAATTCGATACAACCCTACAGTACCTGTCGTACATAGTTATTGGACCGATTCAGCTTGCAATTTTCGGGTGTATTCTCTGGAAAGAGTTGGAAGCTTCTGCATTGGCTGGCGTGGGTTTTGTAGTGTTCTTAATACCAATCCAATGTAAGTACTATAACTTAAACTTTAAAACAGGTTGCATACGCATGTATGTTCAATGTTTTTATCTGAAATCATGCCAAGCTTTTTTTGGGGTCAAAAAGATTTGATTGGAAAATTGCAAACGCGTCAAAGGTTCCACCTTGCCAAAAGAACTGATGAGCGCGGTAGAATTATGAATGAAATTATAATTGCAATGAGAGTTATCAAGATGTATGCTTGGGTAAGATTTCCTATAAAAAGTTGATGATTTAATGGAATTTTCAATAGCTCATGGCAAACATTTTGTTTTAGGAGAAGCCATTTTCCGAGATTGTACATGAAATTAGAAAGTAATTTATTGCATATATAATTACAGTTTATAAATTGAGAACCTAGAGGACTTGCTACGTATAAAATATGTTATATGCTTATGTTTTACAGGTTTGAAGTGGAATCTTTGAAGAAAATTGCCTGCCTTCGGGCATTGCACATTTCAATATTCGTTTCGTCGATAAGATTGGCTACAATTTTGATATTCTTCAGCTACATCATGACTGGACATCCGTTGACAGCAGATGTTGTATTTTTTGTCCTTTCAATCTTTAGTATTGTCCGACAAGTCATGATTTTTTTCTTTCCTGCTGCAATTGTAGCAATCGGAAACCTATTCGTGTCAATCAGTCGTATTGAGGTTTGTGCATAAAAATTAATGTTCGCCGTGAACGGGTCAATGCTCGAATTAAAAAGGCGTTAATAATGAATGTATTAATGTTATTACAGACGTTCCTACTATTAGAAAATCAGGATCAGAGCTTAAATACACATTATATCAAAGCTGCTCCTATCAAAATGAACGACGATAAATTTGAAGCTACAGTTAGGATGGAAAATGCTGAGTCAAGGTTGGGATGCTGGACTCAATAGCAAAATATATTATTTTAAACACGACTTTCGGTTGAAAGCAGTTCTGAACTTTAAATGGTTTGTTGAAGGTGGAATGACGGAAGGGTCGCATTGTGGGATTTTAATGTTAACTTAAAAGGGGACCAACTTGTGATGGTGGTTGGAACTGTAGGAAGTGGCAAAGTAAGACTTGATGATTGCACTTTTTAATATTGAATTTCTATATGACATCTAATTCAAATGGTGTAGACTTCACTCTTGCATGTTGTGCTTGGAGAACTTCCTCTAACAAAAGGTAGGTGCATTGTCAATGGTCAAACTGCTTATGCCTCCCAGGAGCCGTGGATATTTGGAGGAAGCGTGAGACAAAACATATTGTTTGGAAGCGAGTTTGAAGAGGCTCGATATAATGACGTTGTACGAGTGTGTGCATTGGAGAATGATTTCAAGCAGTTGCCACATGGCGACTTGACTATCACTGGTGAACGAGGCGTGGCTCTCAGTGGAGGTGAGTATGCGTACTTGTACAAAACTCGTACAAAACTTGGGATATGAATTTATTATAAAACTAATGTAATCAAACCAAATCAAAAGGTCAAAAGGCTAGAGTGAATCTTGCTCGGTGCTTGTATCAAAAGGCTGACATTTACCTGTTGGACGACCCACTCTCCGCCGTGGACTCCAAAGTGAGTCGGCATATATTTGAAAAGTGTGTAAAGGAACATTTATCAGGCTACCTAAGGATTCTATGCACACATCAGCTTCAATACCTGCCACAGGCTGATCACATTATTGTGATTGATGAACATGTAAGTTTAACTTGAAAAATCCTAACCATATAATCTAAATGAAAGAACATAAATTAAATATGGAATCAATGTTGCATGGACATTTATATATTTAAAGGGTAAAATTAAAGCTCAAGGGACATACCAAAAATTGGTAGGTGACGGTATTGACTTAATCAGTTTGGTTACAAGTGACTCGGTGGATGGAATTGGTCGTAAAAATAGCATTGTGAAAAAGGAAGAGGTTATAAAAATGTTCATTTGGTATGTGTATCAATTTTAAAATAAAACAAGCACTGGTTATAATATTTGATTTAAAAAACAGACTCCGGGTAAAGAAATGAATGAGGAGGTTAGTCCAGAAGTTCAAGAGGAAAAAATGGCTGGTGGATCTGTTACATTGAGAACGTATTGGGAATATCTTAAAGCGGCTGAGACCAACTTTGGAATTTTTATGATGATCATTGCATTCATTTCATCCCGACTCATTTTCTTACTTGCAGATGTTTGGCTGACCAAATGGTACATATTGTTTATTTAAATTATTACTAAAGCGTTGGTAAGATAAAAAAAATAATTAAAAGTTCAATATCTACTTGGTGAAGGACTACAGCGGAGGAAAAGCGATTACGCAAACTGAATTCATCTTTATCATTTACACAAAGTGAAGTTGAATACGATTCCAATGAAGGATATCTGGGCCACAAATGGACGCCCAAAAACAATCATGGCTACATGGGAGAGCAATTCTATTTTTTGGTATACGGTGGAATTGTGATTGCCGTTTTTCTCCTAAACAAGTTTCGAACGATTTATCTAGCCATTTTTTTCATCAAAATAAGCATAAACGTCCATAATAGAATGTTTGTCAGCCTTGTTCGAGCACCCATGAAATTTTTTGATGAAACTCCGTCAGGTTTGTTAAGCTTTAGATACGTATGTATGTATGTAAAGGTTAACTTAGTTTTCAGTTAAGTTGGATTTTCTTGTTCAGGTCGGGTCATAAACCGTTACACGACAGATTTAGGAGCAATTGACGAAATGCTTCCGAATTCATTCGTTGACGCAATCTCAACGTTTTTATACATGGCTAACTTAGTTATTCTCGTCATTATATCGAATTTTAAAATGGCCATCCCATCAGGTTTTCTATTATTAGGGCTGATCTATATGCGAGGATACTTTATTAAAACAGCTAGGGCTGTGAAGAGAATGGAAGCAGTCAGTAAGTTAGTAGTGTAAATCGGATTAATATATTGACTTGTCCTATGCGACACTTTCAAATTAAAAATTAATAAAAGTTTCTAAAATGCAATTGTTTTGGATTTGAAAGGTCACAGTCCTACTTTTACACACTTAGCAGCATCCGCTCAAGGACTTGCTACAATTAGAGCTGCAAAACGACAACAAATTCTATGCGACCAATTTGATTGTCATCAGGTAATACCTAATTTTAGTAAATGAAATATAATTATTTTACAACACCAAAAACCAGTAAGAGATACTAACTAATGTACCAATTGAAATAAATAGAACCTACACGCATCCGCTTGGTACACATTGATTTCTTGCAATCGCTGGTTTGCAATGAGGCTCGAAATGCTATCCGTTGCTTACCTATTCATTGTCACAATAAGTTTTTTGATTCTTTCAACGATGACACGTAAGAATAGTTATGAAAATACTACTCTCTTTTGTAACCTTTTTACTAATAAAAATTAATAATGTTATGATAATTTTCGCAGCATACAATAGCAGCAACGTCGGATTGGCAATCTCGTCTGCACTTTCTTTGACCGGAGTTTTTCAATTGGGTATTTAAAATCATTCTAGTGATCATGTTTCATGTAGTCATTTTGTATTGTATAGACAGACTATTTATTCTGGGTGTGTATAATTTTGTTAAACAGCCATGAAACATTCAGCGGAAACCGAAAATTTAATGACGTCGGCAGAAAGGGCATTGGAATACACTAAGTTGGAGCCAGAGGCATCACTGGAATCTGAGCCAGGTATGATATTATGTACATAGCCTAACTTATTTATTTGTTAAGCGCCAAGTTAAGCGCGTATAACAAGGAAATAATTTTTAATTCTGAACGGGAAACATAAAATTCTTAGATAAGAAACCTCCAACAAACTGGCCTTCTTCAGGGGAAATTAGGTTTGAAGACTATTACTTGGCATATGAAGACAAAGATGTAGTGAAAGGTCTTACATTTACAATAAAGGCGCAAGAAAAGATTGGTATCGTTGGTAGGACGGGTGCTGGAAAAAGCTCAATAATTGCAGGACTATTTCGCATGACGGAACCTAGGGGTGATCTGCTTATCGATGGTGTTCGAGTAAACGACATTGGGTTGCATGATTTGCGTAAAAGCATTTCGATTATACCCCAAGACCCTGTGCTTTTCTCGGGGACGATACGACATAACCTAGATCCTTTTGATCAATTTAGTGACGGTGAGCTGTGGAGAGTAATTAGCGAGGTGAGGGGGAGATATACCAATAAAATATTAGTAAATACAAACGTAAATACGTAACGAGTAAACAAGAATATCAGCAATAACTTTGTTTTGAATAAGGTTGAATTGAAGGACACTGTGCCTGCTTTGGACATCATGGTCACCGATGGAGGAGGAAATTTTTCTGTGGGTCAGCGGCAACTGGTTTGTCTTGGTAGAGCTATTTTAAGAAAAAACAAAATAATTGTGTTGGACGAGGCTACGGCTAATGTAGACCCAAGGTATGTAGGCAGTACTTTCTTCAATTGATATTGAAAGATCTAAATTTGCCAATATAATCAGTATGCATACCTTCTTTCAGGACGGATAAATTTATCCAAAACACGATTCGCACAAAGTTTGCTGACTGTACTATCATAACTATAGCCCACAGGTTGCATAGTGTAATGGACTGTGACCGAATTTTGGTGTTGGATAATGGGTACTTTAAGGTATACAATGCTTAACTTAATCACACATCATACAAAATTCAGAATGAAACACCCGTACGATTTTATTAATTCTAGTTCACTATACTACAAAAATTGTTTTTATATTTAATATAATATTGCAGGAATATGACCATCCACATGTCCTACTTCAAAATCCAAATAGTTATTTGTGTGCAATGGTAAAGCACACGGGCAAGTCTAGCGAAAATCTTCTTCGTAAAATTGCTGAAGACGTAAAAACAACATCCCATTCATTAACGGACTTGAAATATAAATTTCGATGTATTTGACTGTCTAACTATCTTTTCTATTTTACACTTGTCTAGACATATACGGGTAGGCGGAATTCATTTCAAAGGGACAACATTCTGGAAATCAGGCGCTCGATTTCACGCAGTGTTAATGGTAACAATAATAGTTTGTAAGATTAAAAGTAGGTTCCTGTGAGATAAAAGAAAGTTGGCTTTTATATCTGATGATGGTGGCGTATATTTGTGTGGTGTGCGAATTGTTTGAGGACACTTAACTTGTTATGCTCGTGTTGTTATTTTATGAATGTCATAGGTAGGAAACAACAATTCAGAAATAATTGGTACAAAAAGTCGATATGTACATAATTTACCCAATACAATGGTTTTGTCAGTCCTGTATCTTCTTTGTGGGGTAATTTACATTTTGTAGAATGAATATTGCCAAATCTCATTTGATATTTGGTTTGTTACAATTGTAAAGAATAAAATATACATACATAAAAACAAAACATTAAATTTTTTTTCGCCGAGATGCGTATATTTTCCAGCATGAGTCTTTGTTCGCCGACTACGGTATCAATTGTCTATATTATGATGTAGTTATAAATCATGTTTTTACCTTATCTTAATCGCTTGTTCGCAAAATCTTTATCTTTCATGAAATGGAATTAATTAGGATTCAGGCAAACTTTGCAAATCATCATATCCACTTCTTACTTCCACTATCAGTACCAAAATGTTTACAGGCAGCATGCATGCTTAACCGTTTATAATATTCAAAGAATGAAATTTTCACGTGGTCTGACCACATGAGATTCTCATGAACACGGTGATTCCAAAATCCTTTACTTTCACGATACTAGGAAGTCGGTTTACGCAAGGTCACAATTCAACAGATTTATTTTAAATGAAAGCTTAAATAATAGGGAATGCATGAGCAATTTTAACATGTCATCATAATATATTTTTCATTTGAAAAAATTAAAAGCATCTCTGGTTATCGTGTAATGTCTCTGCGCGTAAAAGCATCCATCAGAATGTCTATCCCTATATATGTATACCATTTAGATTTTGTGCTTTGCATTTATGTGTGGTTATCAATTTGTATTTCGTTTGATAACGCTTATATTTGCTCCAGTTTAGGCAGCAAAAGAGAGGCTTTGTACTTTCTTTTGTTAACAAATTCCCCGACTTTTATACCACAACAAAATTGCATCTGAACTATCGTAGCATTTATTTTTTATAGTTGATAGTAGCAAATTTGATTATTGTATTAGACATTTTTATATACTGGAAAACTTTTCATCATGGATTTTAGTGCTAAAAAGGCCAAAACGAACCCTTACGCCAAAGCCAACATAATTTCGAAACTATTCTTTGGCTGGATTTTACCTTTATTTCGCGAAGGCTACAAACGTGATTTGAATTTAGATGATATGTTTGATACTTTGAAAGAGGATACTTCAAAAGGCTTAGGAGATGATCTGGAAAGGTTTTACATCCTATTATTAATAAACTGATTGCACTTTTAGAAACAAAATTGAGATTTGTCGTTTATACTTTTTAAGGGAATGGATGAAGCAGTTGGAACTTCAAAAAGCCAAAGGAACCAAACCGAGTTTACTAAAAGCAATATGGGGAGTTTTGGGATGGAAGTATTCGTTGGTATTGATAGGTTTTGCATTTCCAGAGCTAGTATTTCGGTAGGTATTTCTGCTATTTAAATTTGTACTTAAGTTATATAATACAAAAGGATACATTCTGGAAATACATTTTGATTAGGGTGTTACAGCCGTTAGTATTACGCGAGCTGCTTGTTTCCTTCGGTGACAATTCTAACGTCAGTGCATCATCTCAGTACATTTACGCAGCTTTAGTTAGCTTAGCCACATTTGGAATCACTATAAGCTTTCATCCAAGTTGCTTTTATGCCTTTATCATCTCAATGAGATGTCGCATCGCGTGTTCTTCTTTGGTGTATAGAAAGGTACCTCATTCTTAACAAATATTTGATATTAGAAAAAGACAAAACAATACCGAATGCATCTTGATTGTATATCCTAATTTTCAAAACGAATTTCAATTCATAACTTTAGGCTCTTCGGCTGTCCAAAACTGCTCAGGGGCAGACAACAGTTGGCCAAATTATAAATTTGCTTTCTAACGGTACCAACAAATTTACCCGTTTTAAAGAATTTTTAAATGAATTTTTGAATTTTAACAAGGCGTTACCTAATGCAGATTGTTTACTATTAACATAATTGTGTTTGTTCAAAGATGTGAACAGATTTGATTACAATCTCTTATTCATTCCATTCATCCCGTTGGGTGCGCTTCAAATGGGTCTCTTTACCGTTTTTCTTTGGAGAGAATTTGGTGTCGCTTGTTTGACAGGAATAGCAACAATCCTTCTCCTGATTCCAATTCAATGTAATCGTATACAAATTATCAATTTTAATTTGTTGTTAATTATTATTTCTGATCTATCTTTAATGAACTATTTTAAATCATGTTTACGAAAAACCAAAATACCTATACAACATGCAAACTTACACTTATTACTGGATCTTACTCAGATTGGAATGGTCGGTGGTCAGCAAAATGCCGCCGTGCAATTGCTCAGAGAACGGATGAGCGAGGACGCATAATGAATGAGATCATTATTGCGATGAAAATTATTAAGCAATACACTTGGGTAGTTTCACTTTAAAATTTCCAATTAAGTATGTGTTAGCTTAAGCTAAAAATATTTTTGATTTTTACAGGAAAAGCCATTTTCTGCAGTTATTCAGAAACTAAGAGAGTACGTTTTCATTTCAATCCTGTATACCTATGGGCATATTTGTGAAACTTCATAGTTTTGGATTAAATTTAATGTAGATTTGAAGTAGTAGCTCTGAGAAAGCGACTACATTTAAGGGGATTTTACCTGTCCATGTACATGTCGACCTTAAAAATAGTTGTATTCCTCACAATTCTCACGTACGTTCTTCAAGACAATGAGCCTACAGCGGATAAGGTGTTCTTTCTGGCTTCAGCATACTTTACAATTATTCAATCAGTGATCTATCTCATCCCATCCGCCATATCTGGGATTGGGGAAATCAAAGTTTCTCTTAACAGATTAGAAGTATTATATTAACTTTCAACATCAACACAGCTATTCCTGTACAAATTACGCCTTTAAATGGCACAAAAATGTGCATTTGTGTAATAAAGCAAATTCAAATTTGTGCTTTAGAACTTTTTGCTCTTGGAGGAGAAGGCAGCCAGCGCACAGTTAATATTGACAGAACTTCCTGTGGCACCTGAACGAAGACCTATGGTAGCCCTCGACTCAGTATCAGCAACGTATGCATTTAGTAATCTACCATTGAAAACCCTTTTTCAAACCATTTCCATTCTGTTATCAAAAATCTCATGAAGTTTTAAAAGTATAGATGGACAGGAGAGAAGTTGAACTTGAACAATATAAATTTCAAGGCGGAGGGTGACAAGGTGGTAGTGATTGCTGGAGCAGTAGGATCAGGAAAGGTTTGTAGCATACCGTATTGTCCTAATCCAGGTTTAATATACATAATTTCATGGATATTAAAATTTCTTTAAAAACAATGGTTTCCTTATATCTTTTTAAAGTCTTCACTATTGCACGTTTTGCTTGGTGAGTTACCGGTGACCAAAGGAAAGTGTCAAATTCAAGGTCAGATCTCTTACGCCTCTCAAGAAGCTTGGGTATTCGCTGGAAATGTAAAGCAAAACATACTCTTTGGACGACCATTTGATGAAGAAAAGTACAAAAAGGTTGTTAAAGTCGCAGCCCTTGAGGATGACTTTAAACAGTTAGAATTCGGTGATCAAACTGTTGTCGGTGAAATGGGAAATTCCCTAAGTGGAGGTAGATAAAAAAGTTTATAATATTTCGAAACGAGATATGAGTTTTGAAGACCATAATGTTTAACGGTTCTATGTTATTTATTCTTTAGGCCAAAAGGCTAGAGTAAATTTGGCACGCTGTTTGTATCAATCTGCGGATATTTACCTACTTGATGATCCGCTCAGTGCTGTAGACACACGAGTTAGTCGACACTTATTCGAAAAATGCATAAAGAAGCACTTGTCAGGAAAGTTGAGAATTTTGGTGACACATCAGCTTCAGTATTTACCACAAGCGGATCATATTATAATTATGAGCAATGTATGTATATGTAAACGCTGGAAAAAGGCCCATCAGATAAAAATGGCACTTCCGGATTATTTAGAATTTTTTAATTGCGTGTTTGTTAGGATGGCATTGCTGCTCAAGGCACCTACGGTGAGTTGGTTGACGCTGGAGTTGACTTTGTAAGCCTAATGACTGGTGACGATGAGGAAGGGTCTGACAGAAAGACCAGTGTCGTATCCGAACCGGAAAAAATCAATGTAAATTCAACACAACAATTAGTAAATTTAAAAGTTTTCGTTTCAGCTCAACAGTTTTAAATTATTTAAAAAGGAAACCCATCATCCTAAAATAGACCTGGCAAGGCTAGAAGAAAGTAAAAAAATGCATGCGGAGCAAAAAGCAACTGGATCAATCAGCGCTGGAATCTATTGGGATTACTTGAAAATGGCCGATTCCCCAGTTTATTTTGTGATTGTGCTATCGTTTTTCATCCTTTGTCAAATCTCTTTGAGTGTATCAGATTACTGGCTTTCGTTCTGGTAGGAATTTGTCTCAGTTTAGTGGGACAGGTTTATAGTTACAAATAAGTATATTAAAAGTTTTCTTTTATTCTAACGTCAGGACCAACGCAGAAGCAAAACATGTGGAAGGTGATGAAAACGATGGGTATCTTGGGAGAAACGTGTACATTTGGGTGTTCACTGGTCTAGTGGCTGCTGTAATAGTTTTCAATATTCTCCGGGCAGTTGGGTTTTTTACATACTGCATGAAAATCAGTGTGAATATGCATAATAACATGTTTAAAAGTTTGGTTCGAGCACCTGCAAAATTTTTTGATGACAATCCTTCAGGTAAAGAATCTTATAATAACTACTTGTGCTACTTTATGCAACCAATGCGGTGGTTTGTTTGGTTGAAAGAAGAATTTCAAAACTGTATTCTAGGGCGTGTCATGAACAGATTTACAAAGGACCTTGGCTCAATGGATGAAATGCTTCCACCTACATTTTTTGATATGGTACTAATATTTTCGAATGTGGGCGGAGTGTTTATACTCATTATCATTTCGAACTATTACGCTGCAATCCCTTCAGTCGTTGTTCTGGTGGTGTTGGGATTCATTCAAAGGTATTATGTGGCCACAGCAAGGGACGTGAAGAGAATTGAGGGTGTGACGAAAAGTCCCATTTTTACTCATAGCTCTGCCTCTTTCCATGGCTTGACAACTATTAGGTCAGCAAAAGCGGAACCGATTCTTGTTTCTCAGTTTGACAGCTTGCAGGTGAAAATCCCAGTAAATAGAAACCCAATTACTTACAACTGGCTCGGCTCAGTTGTACTTAACACATTCTTTGGCCTTTTGTAGGATATCCATACAGCGTCGTGGTTTATTTTCTTTTCAACTGCTCGTTGTTTTGGAATTTGGGTTGAAGTAGTGTGCGTTATATTCCTGACAGTGGTGACTTTCAGCTTCCTGCTTCTTCAAAATTGTATGAGTTTAAATAAAAACATTATTGTTGTTCATAAATTGTATATACATAAGTTAATGTGAATGTTTGTACATTAAAAAAGCAAGTGACAGTGGAAATCTAGGCTTAGCCATTACGTCCGCCATGTCTATTACTGGTTGGCTTCAGTTTGGAATGAGACAATCGGCCGAAGTCGAGAATTTGATGACTTCTGTGGAGAGAAATCTTGAATATGCTCGACTAAAACCTGAAGCCCCGCTGGAGTCCACTCCAGGTACGAGCATATTTTTATGAATTTTGTAAATTTTTAAAGAAACTAATTGTATTTTTAATTGCAAAATGCAGTAGTTTCGAATTTTCTTATCCACAATTTCAGATAAAAAGCCCCCACAAGAGTGGCCCTCCGCTGGAGGAATCATTTTGTCTGAAGTTTACATGGCATATGAAGAAAAGGATCGAAGCTAAACAAAACATAAGGACAAAACAATTACACTCTAGAACTTCGTAAAGGTCATTGGAGCAGGGAAACGACTTACAGTATTGATAGCTGAGCGTTGGGATGAAAGAAGTTCATCAAGAAGACGCTGTGCGGTTGGCAATATTTGTTGTGGCAACTCACTGATGAGATATTGAGCAAATTTTTGTAACTGATCTCGGTGAAGCCTTGAGAGGGACTCGCTGACAGGAGCTCTTAACATTACATCTTTAGACTGTAGCAAAAACGGAAAAGTTTGTCTTAGTTGCTTATCAACTTTTACATATGTATGTGCTAAAATAGAGGAGTGCAAAGTTTAGAAACATACCTGGAATATTCTATGAAGACATACTGCAACAACGTGACCACACCAATTTGTGCTGGCATTACAAGTACACGTGCAAGATGTTACCCGTCGTCGGTCAAAAGTAACTGCAACCTTATGGGACTCCCGCATATTAGGCTTTACAGTGGCGCTTAAATGAAATCCTACAAAACAGATTGTGAAATTAGACTTTGAATAAGGCGTCATAAAAACATTACAGAGTAGCTATGATTTTAACCCATATTCACTTACCTATCTGCAAAATGTCACTGACGCTATCATTCCTGAATAGTTTTTCACCCTTCTGAAATTCCTCTGCAGAACCATTTGCTAAGCATGAGTACAGTCGTATATCTTCTTCATGCTCGGGAAAGCTCCAAAATGCTATCCTTAACTGCAGTTGTTCGGGAACAGGTGGAAACACTCGTTCTACCATTTCAAATGGTATATGAGAAGCCACACATTTTGCAGCCATTTCCACAAGGCTGAAACTGCAATTTCCGTCAGAAGTCTTTCCGTTTCCAAGCGAAGAAGAGGATGAAACGGGATGAAGACCATGTGAGGTCCCCAATCCCCCACTCCCACCAGCTGTGCCATTCAGCACAGGATTTGGGTTGCTGGAGTACGTCGACTTTTTCCATCCTCTCCAGTTGTTGCAGAGAGACTCTGGCTCTGAGATCCATGAGCATAGTGAGTCTTCTTCGAATCTATCTGAATCTTCGAAAGAAAAGCGATCACTATCCACCAATTCCCAATCCCGCATTGCCCGTTCTAGAGCAGCGAACTGGTCACGAAGCCTAAGTTGACCCGCCAGGTTGCCGTTTTAACGTACCACGTACGTGGTTAAAAACCGTTGTCCACTTTGATAATTTGCGACCCTGGCCCAATTAAGAAGTACATGATAATTAGCCATATAAATTTATAGTCATGCGTACATTCAACATTTATTTGTATTCCATAAAATGATAATTTACTTACGACAACGGTTAAGCCTTTAAACTTCCAACCATCTATGCACTTTAAACAGAACCTACTGATTTATTCTCCGTACACCAAAAACAGAGAATTTCACATGCACCACGGAAAAGTCTTCAGACGGAAAGTTTTTTGAGACCAATTGCGGAGATCACTAGCACAGATACCGTATTGTACGGCACTGTAAAGCTTATATTATAATCTCACCCATTCACCAAACAGATATTATAAATACCACACGCATACACACATCTTGGAAATCATAAACTTCGGAAAATTATAGACATTCCAATTCTTGGAGCCAATTCCTTGTCATCCTGGTTAGATGACCTTTTAAGCCAGTGAAAGTCGATGGAATAGAAAACCAACTTTCACATGCGTTAATAAAGAGAAATTGTAATCACGGATGATGACACGTAAAAGTCAGAAAATATATTTTCAAATCAAATAGATCACTAAAACACCACGAAGGTCAAAGATTCTGTTGCTGGTATTCCGCTGCCATTATATAATTGACATCAAGCTGGTTCCAATTTCCAACTAGTTCCTTCAGGTTCTTCAGGTTAAATTGTATGTGGGCTGTGATGGTTCTGGCTTTGAACGACCAACTTTATACTGACAGATCTTCAACGAGATTTTCCAATCTACAACTTTTACATAAATTAAAACCATCATTAATATACAAATTACGGACATTATACATACTTCCTATTTCCTAAAAGTACTTTAATAGTTAATAAAATTTTACTCTTATCGGAAGCTTCAGAACCTACAAGGAAGCACGTAATTTCCTCCTCCGACAGAACTCTTAGATTGCAGAAAATCCCAAAGCCCAAATTGTTTGAAAAGGAAAGTTATTGAAAAATGCCTGTGGATTAAAGAAAGCCCATGTAGATTTATTTGCTTATCATAAATGCTTGAACTATGCGCACGCATTTGTAAAACATAAGAGTTTGATTTTAACTACCATCGAACAGACATACATAGGCAACATACATAAAATATATGAAAAAGACGTTTTTTGGAACATTACTCACGAATATAAAAGCAACATTTAAGTATAAGAAACGCATGTTCGCAACGTATGCATTACTAATATTTAACTTTTATCATTGTGTTTACTATTCCTCATAACCGCAACATACCGTTCATACATGATTTTTAAAGTGTCAATGTACTATGTAGTGAAAAAACTCAATTACAAAATGTCTTTTACCGTTTTTGGATTACATAACCTGGATAATTATGGACTCATGTATTTAACTTATACTGTCTCCTCTCGTCCTCACATAACCATATTTCATTGTTACTGTTGTAAATTAATGTGAGTCATGTCATGATCAAAAAATGAATCATAATCATGAATGATAAGTCATACAAAATATGTATTCATGCAAAAATGCTCAATTTTTCACTCTTCAGCCTGTACCGAGAGAAGTTCTTTGTTCAGAAACACAGAAAGAGTTTATCCTAATGTACAGTAATGTTAGTAATGTAATGTATATCAGACTGCTTACACTACAGTAACAAGATGTATCAGCTATTATCTCCCATTTCCTCTCCATAATTTTTAGCATAACATAAAGACATATTGAACAGTTTAAGTTTAAGAGTGTGGCTGTCCACCAGAATGGTAAATTTTAAGGAAAGAAGAAGCCTTTAATTTTACTTCCCGTACTCTCGATAAATAAATACGTTCACATTGAGCTATCTACTTTTATTGGTCAAATAGTTCAATCGGATACTTTATACAGTTTAGTATATTTTATATAATGATGGTTTCAAAAACATAATGGATGAAATAATTCATTAGTAATAATTCATCAGTAATTCATTCAGACTCTGGCTCTATCATTTACTTCGTTCGCACTCGTCACTCGTGTTCATCAAATCAGCTTGTGTGTGTCTAAAAGAATATTTGTGGGATACACTAAGGCATGCATTTAGTTTAATTATGTGACGCCATTTTGCATGATTCGTTTAATGCTGACAGTTGGTTATTACTGATGGCTGCATATTCCTATAATCTGTAGTATGGAGCGAAACTGGAAACTATGAAATCATGTAAAAAGGATTCGCCGAAGCCTACAATTGCAAAAGGTACTACGGCAGATGCTACACCGCATAAATGTTTTCATACCTTTGTTGGCATGTACTGCTTTCAATTGTTACAAAGAACTTGAAACAAAGGCGAGTTGCTATTTTATGATTCAAATATAACCATTTCATTGTTTGTAGTCGGATGCAGAAACAGGAGAAAAGGCTTGGTCGGACTTGGACATACCTACATCAACATCTGTATTGCTTTTGACTTCTTTGTCGATGTCGTTTCGATGTAGGTATGTCTATGAAGCCTAGAAAACAAAGAGATTCACCCTTGCCAAAAGCTTTTCCTAATATACCAATTAACTATGTATGCATTGCTGCAACGAAAATCCAGCCCCAAGTCAAAGGATCTATTAAAATGGCAATATTTGTTTTGCAATTGCAGCCTGCATTTATTTTCAATATCTGTAAATTGCTTGTATTTTTTATCCTACTAACTTAATATGCACATTTATAGTCATGTTATAATGCTAAGCTGTTCTATTCATATTGCATCTCCAATCAACAAAAATACGTATGGTGCTATGCACATTTTAAGCAGCTTTATCCTGGGAACAAACGGATGATGCACCATACAATACAAAATTAAACGAACATTGAATGATGTGTTTAATTCTAAATGTACTACATTTATAAATTACAATGTCCTGTGTTTTGCTATATGTTGGAAACTCGTTTGAGGATTGAAGCACAAAGAGAGCTTATGCGTTGAATCGTAATCTTATGTTTCCGTATCTTAAACAGTGAAAACAACAACTGAAACTATTACAAAATGGTATAAGGCACAAGTTCAACTCAAAGAACAAAGTTACAGTTAAAGTTGATTTAACAGTGATTTGTTACCTCTCTCTTTTTCAATGTAAAAGCTGGTGTATAATTTTAAAATGTAATTTATAAGTATGATAACGGTTTAACAATTATATCTTCAGTATCAAAAACTTGTAATGCACAAACAAACCATCATTCAACAAACAAACAAGTCTATTCACTCTCAATACAATATAAAATGGCAAATGTACAGGAAAAAATATCTTACAAACCTAAGACTGGAGAAATTATAAAGAATTATAATATTTTATCCAGCAAACATTGTCTTTTCTACGAAAATTACTGCATTGGATTGGTTAGCTACTTATTCTAAGAAAATGTCTATTGTAATTCCTATAATTGATTATTAATGCTTTGATGTTTGTCGCAATGAGATTTATTCAACTTTATCCATACCAATAGCAAGTTACAACTATCGGCCATGATTTACTGTTTCTGCAAAATTAAATAACTAATTAATGATTGCGCAATTTGCGCAGTATAATGGAATCTACAACACAAGTATGTAGCATCTAGCTTTTAAATAACCTCCTTCCAACACAATTTTCATAAGATTTCGTATGAGTGAAAGCAATCTATAGTTGCGTTATTCAAATATATAATAGCGTAAGCGTAACTACTTTTTTTGAAATCGCAATACTAAAACCAAAAGTAGCTATCCAAAACAATTCTGGCAATGCAATATTTGAATGTAGACAAAATGAATACTTATTGTATAAAATTTAAAAGGACTTACCCCAGTTGATTTTTATCATTTAATGTCCTCAACGATTGTAAATGTCTCTAGCCTTTACCCGGACACAGACTCAGATACATATTTCACAAAAACCATTATTCACTCACTAGCTTCCAATGAATAACTGGATATAAATTATGAAGACAAGTTCGTGTAACTTTTTAGGAGGTAGGGATGTGGAGTGGAGTGGGTGAATGTTCCAGGGCTCGAAGACAAGATTATGAAAGCAATTTTGTGGGATAAGAAACTTCAACTGGATTTCAGTTTATAAACCAATGCAGAGACACACAGAGCTTTAAATTTCAACAGTCCATTCCTTTACATGCAGAATACCATTCGCTAACGTGGAATTTAAATCAAATTTGACAAACCCAATCACCAAAAAAGTCCTTGACCCAAGATAAGATATCTCAGTCCTTTAACCAAAAACTTTAGAACGTAACGAACGTAACTGTAGAAAAAAAGCACGTTAACGTTAAAACTTCAGTCTTGTAAGCACATATCTCCCTTCTCGTTCAGATTAAAACTTCACCGCTAACTACTTCGTGGACCACAATGATGTACAACTCATTCCGTGATGTATTTCCCTGGAGGGCCCCTTAAAGTCCACTTAAAGAAAGCAATCAGAATATTCTGATATCATTATGATATTTCCCACTGGTATTCCGATATCATCTCATTGACAGATACCAGACTCCAATATTTGAGGTGTTTCATTATAATGTAAATTTCTTACCTGTTAGCAAACCAAACTAAAAAGTTAACCAAGGAACAGTAGAAATTCCCTAACCCACACGTTCCAATTCCACACCCACACCTTTCTACCAGTCCTCCCAAAAAATGAAGATCGTTTTATGCAAACTATGTATGTCTCGGAAATTTTTTTTTGGAAAGAACCCTACTCCTTATGCACCCTAAAATGAATCCTATATTAAAAAGGGGTATCCCCAAACTTACTTCTGCTAAATAGTTATTCTACATGAATTGAAAGTATTTTACAGAGCAAATGTGTTTCTCGTAGATCTGAAAATTAATACGCGTTTTATTATTACAAATTATTGTATACCTAATAAATATTGCTTGTCTAAATAAAAAGGTGCCAAATGAAACCCCTTTCTTTCTTCTTCTCTATAATAATATATGCTCTCTCTATCTCTTAAGGTTACTTAATAATCCAATCCATTGTTGCTCTCCTGCTGCTTCTTGTATGTTACTCTGTTCACTTCTCTTCTGTGTTGTTGTTGCTGCTGCTGTTGCTTGCTCTGTTAAAAAGATTTTTTTCTCTCTCTCTCTGGTTGATACTTATTAGTCTTATTACAATAATGCCAGCGAATGTTCCTTACGTACATGTATCCATATACACTTTTTATACCCATATAAATGTACATATGTATGCATATCGTACACAACTCACAGAAGAGTACACATGTAAATTGGAATACAGAAGAGGAGAGCAGCAGTATTTTGCCTTTCTGTACAATACTTATGTATATCTATTTGCCTTTAGCGAAAAGGGATATTAAGTAAGCTCACTCACCACCACCTCAGAAAACCTCAACTCTTCACATCTAGAAAAAAACTGTCCTAAGCAAAACCATACACGAGACAGGAGAGTTAAAGCTGTCGAGCAGAGCGAGTGCATTGAACAGCAAAAACTCTAGATGTTCTTGAGAAAAAAATCATATTCATCTATTTCTTTCTCTAGTTCAGTTTTTTCTTGCACAGAAAATAAATACATATAAGCCCATCTTTTGTGTCGGGTATCAGAAAAAGTATATTATTATTTTTATTATTATACATGGTAGGTAGGTAGTAAACCTGTACACACATATACATAAAGTGCAGACACGGTCTCAAATAATGATATGTTTCCATTTCCTATCCGATTCTTTCTTATAAGTGTACCTATGTGTGTACTTCTGTACGTAGAAGATTATCTCTTTCTCTGTAAAAAAGCATGCATTAGTCTTGTTCTCTCAACCTGGCAAAAGCAAAGCTGATGTTGGGCTGCGATGTTTAAAAGGCAAGTTTTTTTTATTTCCAGACGAGACAGATTGTACTTACTGTACTACTGTCATCATCACACAACAACCAGCAGCAGTTGAATTCATATTAATTATCCTTATACTTGCGAGCATCATATTATGCACATCATAAATGCACCTTTCAAAATTTCTGTAGAATCAACAACCCAATAGGTAAAAACGTAAAACGATTCAAATGAAATGGAAGAAAAAAATTCTAATTGTTGTGTTGCGGATGTGCACCTTTTCTTAGAATGCCATTATATGTAGGTATGTTCTGCATTGCTCACTCCGAAATGTCCAGAATTTGATATAGACACCATAGTTCTTATCTGCCCTACCATCATCGTGTCCATTTGTATTTTTTAGCAATGACCAAGTCTCCTTCGGATACTGCATATGTGCTGTTGTCTACGAATGCAAACGTCTGAACTAATCTGATACGTGAGCTGGATTAGGTTGGGTTACCGGATATCGGAATCTGCATGTTATATATTCTAAACATATTTAATTCTGTTCACTCTTTTCCCCCATGTGAACATATTGTTTTCACTGTGTGCTCACAAATTCTCACTATCCAGAATTTCAGATAATATCACGTCAAGCATTTGTGAAAACAACAAAAGTAGTTAAAATACGTATACATCCAGTCTACAACATCATACATAGGTACACATTTATCACATTTCATACGTCCAACAATGATATGCGAACTTATTATAAGGGCTAGGGCTAGGGGATGGCCATATTGTGTAATTAGGCAAGTACATATTTCTAAAACCCTTTGTAAACACATATAATATGTAAATATGCATATACCAGTCAGAGTATGGTGTGCAAGTATAGAAGGTAATCCATGCATTCAAAAAGTTATCAAAAGTTGATAATATGTTTTTCGTCTATTTACAAAAGCTGCAAACCAGGCTATATTGCAAAGCCAGTGTGAGCAGCCTACATATCACATCGTCAGGCTAAAATACCTTATGTACAAGCGCATGAATTTCAGTTTTTTATCCTTTGAACAAAAGGACGATGACACAAACTCTAAACAATGGAAAAGCAGCTTTGTTCTATCCCTGTACTGAATGAGGTAATCATCCCTTCCACATGATGCACGCATACCTAACATAGCTCTACATTACGCTATTAAATTTTGTTTGTGAATACATAGGCACACTCATCTTGAATAACAATACAAAAATACATAGTTGCTGGTACAAAAAGTTAATCTCAAAGATTTCCCTACGTTGATATATTATGTTATGCAGTCATTACAGTTTACCCCTTCAAACTAATATACATAAGTTGAGCCCTTACGTATAACAATAATAACAACATATGAAGGACAGTATATAGAGTATTTTCTACCCAGCAGTCAGATGAGGTTAATGACTAAAACCAACCAACATACATACATAAAACCATCACCATTTGGTTTGGACCTTTTAAGACTAAAACTGAAACTGACTGAAACTTAACAAGACACACGCAAAATATTATGACTATGTATGACACATCTAATGCCCCCGTTGGTCCTACTGTACCTATGTATATGTTCCTTTCCTTTTGCATCGCGTCGTCGTAGACTTGTTCCTGAACCTTCGTCATTATCTTCATATCATAATTTTATACAAACCATCGAAACATTCCATCCAAAGTTGTACATTCCTTCACTTTCAAGATTACAGAGCGGTTCCCATGCAAAAGAGTCTCTTGCCCTGTGGAGTCAAGGACTGGACTAAGCTGTCTAGTTGGTTGTTGCTAGACCACACCAAACCAAAAGAAGATAAACTATGAAAAAAAGTCTTCCACAAGCGACATATTCTTATGCATAGAGCCAAAAAGAGCAGCGTGTGTGCGTATGCAACTCTCTCAAAGCCGAGCGACTGTTCCATTGCGCTGGGTTTTTTGGACAAGCGACCTTAAAAACCATACCAAGAACGGTACACATGTGCATAAGCCAAGCGGAATTCGAATACATATGAACAGTGGTACACATGTATTCCCATTTCACATATGATACAAGTTTTAAAGGGAAAGTAAACAAAAAAGATGTAGCTAATAGGTATACAACGTATACTTCACATGCTTCTTCAACAAAGGGACAAAGAGATTTTTTTGTCCAAAACACTCCACGACTTCCACAAGAAAAAGGGTACCTTGTTGCTAGCTGAATGTGAATGAGAAAATTTTTGGGAGTTCACCAGAAAAAGTAGGGATTCCATTGAAACTGGCCGAACTGAGCCAGAAATGGAGTTACATGTATTTTCTACTGTCAAGTGTGTGTTTGTGTCTTTCGGTATGTAAAAGCGTCTGAGAAACCACCCTGCCCTGCTTTCGTCATGCACAAAGAAGTAGTGAAATATACCTACGGAGAGCTTTCACATGGTTTCCAAACGCTTATCTAGAATACATACAAGAATAAGACTTTTTACATAAGAGAATAAGAATATGAGCACGGTTGGAGGAGTGGATGTAGGTATATGTATGGATTATGGATGGGGAATTACGTAAGAATGTTGTAGGAGGGTTTCCGAAGTCACGCCTTTCACTTTTCTTGGTACAACAAGAGTCAACCACTTTTTTAAGGATGTTGAAGATGGACTTAAAGAATATGTAGGAATCTTAGGGGTTTATTGAAACACTACGCTTATTATCTTTTTAAAGTATGAGATTGGCTTATGTACCGATTGCGTGTATACCTATGCATATGAAGAAAGGAAGGTGCACCTTGATGTGGTGATGATGATGATGATGAGCATGTACATAAAAGTCATAAAAAACAGCTGGGTTGTCAGTGTCAGATATGCGATGACGACGACGGCACAGGCTATGCAATGCACAATGCGAATGCGAATATTTTGTTAGTTGGACGCTTGTATATTATGCTGTGGATAGAACAGTGAGGGTTTGATGGATTTCACAAGACTTTTTAGCAACTTTATCGCAATGTTATTAACTAGGTTAAAAAGGTGAGGGAATATAATTAGTTATAATCATGCGAAAGAGTGATAAGATTTTTATAAAGTGCGTAATGTACCTACGTAAGTATGATTGATGACAAGAAATGATAAATGCGATTACACTACGGCTTCTTGCCCCACGACAAAATGTAATTCTTGTTGTAGTTTTCTTGTAATTTGGAATTTTCAACTAAAAACTATGACCTGTGGATGAGTTGTCTATTTTATACATAAACTTGAATGGCAATTTTTATACATTTAAAAATTTCATTAATTTTGCTTGGAAAGTATTGTAGATTGTGATATTTTATTTGAAATAAGTCTACATTTAGTGCATTATTTCACAAACCCTATGAAGTGTGAATAACTGCCTAAATCTCATAATCGCAATTAAACCAAAGCCATCACAAATCACAAATGCAATATACCCTAGTTTGGAGTTCCAGACAGGATCTCAAATTGACTCGGATTCCTAAAGGGCTGTAATTTCATTTTTTCCATACAAGTTTATATTTTTCGTCTCCTACACAGTCATAATAAAATTGCCTTAGTCATTTAATTGTTTCTTACCTTTGTTCAATGTTGTTAATTAGATTGTCGAATAATCAGACCCAAATAGGCAATTCGGAAGTTTTGACAAAAACACAATGAAAAATGCATTTCACACCAAATGGAACAATGAACAAAGTCATCTAACCAAGAAGGTACACCTTTGCTTATGTACGCCCTCTTGCATCTGCATTACAAAAGCTTTTAAACATAAAAGCATCTGTATGGAGTTGGGGCACTCTGATACACAACAAAAGTAGACTTGCTATGAACAATGTATTCGAATGCATGGACAACCAAAAGTCATTGAGCGTTTAGCATACCACCACGCTTCAAAGTACAGACGGCCTGTTTTCATTACATACCTTTTTAGTATGAGAACAGAGTATTGGTGAAAAGCCTCTTCGGAAGTTCTTACTCTTCTCCAGTTTATCAGTGCTAATTTTGGGTAAGTAATTATTACAATCATTTTAATTGTGATTAATTATCTATTGTGGTAGTTTGTTGTGTGGTTTTGCTTTGTTGTAGAGTAATTAAGTCTAATTTTAATTTCCTAAGTTGGGGAAATGCATATGCATGCTTGATAAATACTACTTGTTTTGTGAATGCGGGTCACACGTTGGCTTGTATGTCAGATTTGAAGCTTCCTAATTATTTCGTGTTATCCGTGTTATAGTTTAGCTTAATTAATTAATTGCAAATTCCTTTTTACTATTTGCAGGTATTGAAAAAGTTGATATAATAATTTGGCAACATGGGTCCAAGAAAAACTCGTGCACCTAAAGAGGAAGTCCAAATCTCCCTTGGCCCCCAAGTCC
>JAHZNG010003148.1:0-12537 GCA_027744375.1 Orchesellides sinensis
TGTTAGTTACATTAAAGTCAGCTACACCTACACCAGTCAACTGACTTACTAGACGCGAGACAAAAATTTGATGACAAGGACAGTAGAGTATAACGAGTAGTAGGTACGTCGTAGGTATAAAGCTGAGAAAATACAGAAGTTTCTTTAGAAAGTCCAAAACCAAGGAATCCTGATTTACAAAGTACTTAAATTGTGGATAATAATATGCAACGCAGCGTAGTAGATTAACTAAAAGGAATATCACTATAATATTGCCTACAAATAATGAGACTAGAAAGGGGCTACAGTATCGAATGTAGATTATGGCACATGGCGTACGCCAATTTAAACTTAATCATGGAGTATGGAATCTTGAATTATTGCTTTCTCCAGTAAAATATTATCAACGATGGTGGACCATGCACGCACTATACCCATTGGCCCATTGGCTATATGCTAGCAGGTGGTTGCCCAGTGAGAAGCTGAAGAGCACAAGTCAGCGAGCTATATTAAAACTAGAGCCAACATTACAGAATTTTTTAATACAAGCTCGCTGGCACAAGTCGGTGAAAATGTCACGAGAAATACTTCTCAAACTGCAAAAATATAAATGTTCAATTTTATTTTAGAGAAATTAGTTCAAGTTCATGTATAGAACTGCTTTCTTTCTCATTTTTAACTCACCGGTAATAAACTTGAAGCTAGCAGCATGTACTTCGCTTTTCTATCTAAATTCGGAATAAAGTGAACTCCAAAAACCCTTTCATTGATTGCTAACTCCGGCCAAGATTTGTAAGACATTCTTCCTGCAGATGTCCCATCCAGATTAGTAAAGTTCATGGATAAGTCTCCTCCCATTAAACAGCTACAAAATGGAATACATCCTAAGTTAATTTTTAACAGTTGTTTCCAGTCGTCTTCTAAAGTGTAGCCACCAAATAAATTGTGCACTTGACGGAATTTTAGTATTCCTGCCCCGTCTATTTCGCAGTGTTGGTCCTGGTGAAGTTAAAAGATCATTTTTTAAAGTTGGAAAACCACAAATTACAAATATATGAAATTCTAATTGTCTTTCGGAAGGCTAAGATAAGAAAGAACTCACGAAAAAGCCATAGTGCTTCAGGCGAAGAACGCCGGATCCCCTGCTTCTCAAATACAAAACAAACTGAAGAGTTCTATTATTTCGTTGACACCTGCCAAGCAAAAACCCTGGATTTCCTTTTCCGTCCAAAACTTCGTAAACTTTAGCGAGCTGAGTAGCTTCTGGGACACAACCTTTTAACATAAAAGACAAAAGAGCAATTGAGTTAGCCAAAACAGACTAATAACATAAATCAATCATAGTTTATAATTGTTCTCACCTGATGGAATAGTCTTCTCTGTGTTTCTAATCAGAAGTTTATCCGTATTCACAAAAATATCTTCAAGTTCTTCCACAAAACTGTCCACAGCCCACTGGACGGCACTTGCAGGTGCTTCAAAACATACAAAGACATTTAATTAGGTAAATACTCACAATTAAATACATTTAAATTTGAAACAATCATTGTACGTAACGCGATTTATGTTGATTACCTGATGATGTATTATTGCTTGACGTTGCGGATTTCTGAGGTGGCTCCATTTCCCCACCTTGGATTAACGATGAGCCTTCGTTTTCGTTAGGATTCATTACAGCAAACTTTTATGAGTCTCACTTTCTCTTTCCACTTTTAACGAGTGATCTACATTCCACATTATAAAGTGGAATGTATAACAAAAACTATTAGTGAAAATAAAAAATATCCGTAAGCGCTTGAGCGCTTGCTTGATGCAAAACAACACATGTTTACATTTGTACTTCAACTTCGTATGCCAATGCCAATGAACATTTCTATTCGCTATCCGATCCATTGCAATGTAATGCCCTGCTCTTGGTTTCCATTTCCATTCCAGGCTTTCCGTTGTTCTGCCTTGATGTACTATGTATTTGTATGTGTTTGTATTTTTTCAGCTTTCTTCGTTCTTATCTTTTGCTTCATAGACATAGCAGTGAAAGGAAGGATTATCTTATACCAAAAGAAATATCTTAGCATGTTCAACAGGAAATGAAAAACAGTCTTTTCTTACCTAATAATGTATTCGATAAGCAATTCTTTAGGCATTTAAGTGATAATTAAAATCACAGTTTCCATAAATAGCTTTTTTAGCTCTTTAGGTTTTAGCAAATCTACGGAATCATGCAAGTTGCATCACAAAAATATAGTTTGGCATTTGAGACGGAGTGACTTTCTATAAAGCATAACCTGTTAGAATTGAAAAAAGTATACAAGTTTAATGGTTTCTGTAAAACATGAAAATTATTTATTACACTTAAAAAAAGGCGGAGCTTAAAACATTACATAGCGTCATGAAAAAACTTTTTACATACTACATAATACGTTTTAGGGTATAGAATGTTTATAACTAAACAAAATTACACACATTACTATGTAATACATTTGACACGGATTTAAGTTAAATAAAACAGAACTATTTACTGCAATAAAAATAAAAGTAGACACGAATTCAATGTAGCTACGCTTAATGTCTGGAGTACATATTGAAAACTCTTGCATTTGGATCCTTGAGTCTGTATTATAAATAAATCTGTTTAGTATTTATGCTAAATCATAGCCTTACTTATCTGAATTCGTAAATACAATATACATCTGATAATCCACATTTTCAACCTCATAAACAACGAATTAACGAATCTCATACAAATAATTTACATAACATACAAAACCATTTAGAGTGTAAAGTACATGTGGTAGAAAATTGATTGCTTTTACTTTGCATTACTATCTGAATAGTAGCCATTACTATAATGGTGGGAAATATGGCCACCTGTTCTAGGGATCGAAGAGGATCTGGTTACGTTTCCAGTAAACTGTGTTGTGTTAGTGGCCATACCAAAGCGAGTCGTAGACGCAGTTATATTCCCAGAACTGCTCCCGGTGGTACTTCTCGATCTGTTTTCGCGTGAAGTTTCCTGGATTGTACTTAAATTCCTGAAAAGTTGGTTAAAAACAGTAGAATGTTAGTCTTACTAAAATTGTTCCTCCAATTAAATGAAAAGCTAGAACTGAATTAATAACTCACAACGGTGGATCAATAAGAATTGAATTATACCGAGGGATACGCCCTTGTTCATCTGACTCAGTTTGTTCGCTTCCTACAGTTCCAACACCAACAGGGACCTGTTTTGGCTTCTCAGGAGTAGAATTAGTTAGTGGCCTGGGTCCAAGTGATAGGACAGTTGTTAAATTTGAGACATTAAGGTCAACACCAGTTTGCTGGTGTCTTCGTAAAATAACATCTTCTTCATCTGACCCATCTCCGCAAAATCCATCCTAAGATGTTGAATAAATGTATTTTTAAGTGCAAAATGACCTCATTGACCCCACATTGTATGCGTGAAATGCAGGTAGTGGATAGGTAGCCAAGCCGGTACCCTATTTTGTCATTCGTTTGTTATTGGAGAACAACTTTACCATTGTATGCGGTCTCAGGGACTGACGCTTCCGAACTTCTGAAAAACGTCCTCCAATAATATTGCCATGTTCATTTGGAACGTGTGAGTGTGAAGATTCATTAGAGGGCAAGAAGGCTGAGGATCTGTGAGGTATACTTGCTGGTCTCAAAAACTGCTAAAAATAAGCACAAGATAGACACCATCCTTACTTAACTGGAAATTTACGTCTGTTAAGCTCGTGCATAATACCCTTCTACTTCTACCAATCGCACCATAAATATATATAATTAATTACTCTTACATTTTCATCGTTTCTCTCATTACTAGCCAGGTCAGAACGACAAGGTACGTTTTCCTGGGGAGAAAATGGAGGTTCAGAAACAGCGTTTTCGTCACTGGCAGATGGTGGCTGCTGTGGAGGAACATTCTCTGATAAACCTTGTAGATTTTTCACAAAGTCATAACGCCTGTTGATGGAAACTGGATTTACAGTAGTTGGATTGGGTTTCGAGAAACTATCAGATATGCTTTCGTACAACGAAAATGCACGCGATGGTTTCCTGAAGAGACTTAAATTTGGGGGTGGTATGTCCATATCCATAGGTGGAGCAGCAGCTGGTGTAATATTCATCATCTCAGGCTCACAGTAACGATTAGCTAACACACGTTTTTCTCGTTCTCTAATAGGTTCAACATTTACATAGCTCATTGATTTCTCATTCCCAAGATCAGGCAAAAAAGAATTTGCAGCCATTGGACTTTCTTCATTTCCGAACTTATTTGAAGCACTCTGTGACGAAGAAGCATAATTATTACAGCTCTGAACTTCAATATCCACAAAAGTCGCTTTCTTTTCAACGATAATCTCTTCAGATTCATAACCCTTCAGTGATTCTGCCTCCTGAGCTAATTTTTCTTCTAATTCTTCACATTTATTTTTGAACATCTGCAACTCTTCTTCAAGTCGAAGCCTTGCATTAAGTTTACTCTGGAGATCATGTATTTTTTCCTCATAGCACTGTCTCTCTCTATTAATTTGTGACTCTCGAACATTATTACTCGTAGAAATCCTTGTAAGCTGATTTAACATTTCTTCATTTTTTGACTCGAGATCTCTAATTTTTTCATCCTTTTGTAAGAGCTTAAGCTCCGATAGTCTGTGCTGCTGGTTGAGCTTTTCTTCAAGAATTTCTATTGTCTTTGACAACTGTTCCACTTCTTTACTTATCTGGACAACTTCGGATTTTTTAACTTGTTTTTGCTTCTGGCATTCTTCATATTCGGATAGCCATTTATTATACTTGAGCATAACCCGATTAACCTTTCTACCTGGTGGCAACGGCTAGAGAAAACATTAATGGATTCATTTAGAAGATTTCATAATTCTTCAAGCGTTGTTAGAGCTTTTTAGTCTGTAAACTTAGATCAAGAATAATTATTATTACTAATCCTTTAAATCACCAATCACCTTATATTTTATATCTTCAAAGTACGGTTTCTCTTCAGCTGTTGGCACATGAATTCTTTTCAATTTAGGTTCAATTATTTCTCTTCTTTGCTCGGAAACTTCGCGAACAACTATCTGTATTTGAGGGCTACTACCAGACTCATCAATGTCTTCTGTTCTTTCTTTAAGTACTCTGGTATCAACAGCGGGAGGCATCTTAACTAATTTTGAGCAAGACTGCTCATTAGTTGGTTCCGCATATACTGTTTAAATACATTTTGACACATAACCAGTCAGTAAATATTTATAGCACCAGAATAAAAATAGTTGAATATATATCTTGTTTACATTGAAATTTAGGGGGAGGTTCAGGAATAGCTGGAGTGCTGATGTGTGTGGATCCAGTATTCCACCTACTCGGCTCTAAACGATTTTCGTGATCTTGCTCTTCTCTGTTCAAACTGTTCAAAACTGGGTTAACTATTTGTTGTGGACCGTGATTTTCCACGTCACAGGTTGAAGTTCCGTTTTCATCCTAAACATAAACTGATTTTTATGTACTGATAATGCAAGTGCAAGCCGCAAGCAGCATCACAGCAACTAGGAAATAACTGAAGCCATTCCATGATAAAAATAAGAATGCGAATATTTTATAGATTTTCATACCCTATAAATAGGAATTTTATTTTTAATCCCAATCTTCTGATTGGCAGAAGCCATTGGTTTTGCAGTTGCTGGACCTGCAGCCTGCAAATCTTGGCGAATCGGTACAGCTTCATTAGTTTCACCAATAATAGGAACGGAGGATGCAAAGTTTCGGGACCCGGAAGGTTCGTCATTTAGCTTTTTGGCAAACTTTTCAGCCCAACTATTTTGAATGTGACTGAAACAAAAAGGGTTTTCCAAGGCAAGTGTTAGTTCAGCTATGCATAATATATAAATACTATACATTTCACATTAACTTTAAACAAATATCATGTTAAGCAATCAGCAATACTCACGTTAACATTTCGTCCAGCCGACATCTTGGTTCCGCATTTATCTTAATTCCTCTACGAAGAATTTCAGATGCACTTTTGTCGTCACCAGCAGCTTGGTAAAGTTCCGCTGCTTTGATATACATGTCGCTAACTAACTCCCCAAATTCATTATCCAAAAAACTGCGCACAGCTCGAGCTTGAGTTGCTGCAGGCAAGTTTTCAATCTGCATTAAAAATTAAATAATTAAACACAAGCACTCATCTTAGCGTTAAAAATCAATATAAATTGTACACCGTACACTTGCGAGAAGCAGCTTAACATATCTAACGTCATTTCTGTAACGCTCGTTGTTGTAACATTGCTGAACAGCTTTTTTTACAATGTTAATTCGGCGAGTCTGTATTTTTGAGTTGGCAACTGGAAAGTGCTGTTCTATGTACTTCATCAGATCCACCCATGCTTGTATAGGGTCGTCACCTATCTGCTGCTCTGCTATTTCCTCCAATTTCCTACGGACAGAAATGAAATGCTTGCTAGTAAAAAATCTTGAAATAAATATCACTACTCAACTTTAACTTTCTTTCAGCTTACCGAATTTCTTCCAAATGAAATGCTTCATGTTGTAAATCATTTAAACCCACACCTCCACCTTGAGAGGGCAGGGATTCAGCAAGATAAGCCATTCTACGACCAGATGAAAGTGGTTGGATGTTCTCCTTCGAAAGTTCCCAGCCTCCTGAGTTACTTCTTTCCATACTGCAAGTAAGTAATACATTTAAGCCATTATAAAATTCAATAAATGATAAACACATATAAACTTTGTAACTACATTTAAAATTACTTACTTGTCCTTGTCCTCCTCCAAAGAAAAAAAAATTCTCCCTCACTCCCACTGGTATTTGGAGTACTTTTAAAAAAGCAATAAAAAACACTGCCCCCTGTATTTTAAAAACACTTTCCCAAACAGACCAAAATACACTTGCCAATTCTCGTGTCAATCAGACAGTATAAAGTAAACTAACTAAAAAATTAAATATTTTAATCAAAGTCCAACACCCAAACCCAACCAACCACAAGACAAGGATCTTTTCCAACGGACAACAGCAAATAGCTTTTTTATGCATACAAAACAAATACAACAACGGAAGGAACAATGAATGAGATATTTGCCGCGTAAAATATTCAAATATGCTACACTCTATGATATAATAACAGGTGTGCATTCATGTGACCATATATTTTAACCCTTTACTTTCCTTGCCCATATCATCTCATCCTATGCTGATCCTCCTATGCATATATCTCTTCTCTTCTCTTTCTCAATGCTCCCCTCTTTTGTATCTGTATCTATCTCCGGTGTTTGGTCTGTTCGTCCTTATGAAAAAGATGCTAAAGCATAAAGTTCCGTTCCGTTCTGCTTTTATGCATATCACATCACATACCTAACCAGCTTTATGATCAAGCAGTTCCTTCTTTCTTACTGCATGCCATGCCATAAAGAAAGCTTCAGATATCTCCTGTGTTCTGTACTCTTTTTTGGGGGGAGAGACGCTATTGCTACTTGCTTCGCATTCACATAAAATAGAATTTTATACACAATATAAGAGGTATTAATACGGTACATGTTATATTATACAAAACTACAGGTCAAAGTTTAGCTGGTGCTTCTATCCACATCGCATTATCGAAATCGCATATTATCATATCGCCTCGTTTTTGTATAAATGACTGTATGAAAAATTCCAAATGCATTGTTCATATTTCCGATGAATTCTGTTTAGGACCACAAAAGTCATGCTAGCCATAAACAATTTCGTTGGTAATTTTGCAGCTGCAAATACATACTTTTTTATTGTGATTATTACTAAGAACCGATTTAAACGCAAAAATCCGTCATGAATATTTCATGCTTAAAAAATTCAATGGAAACTAGAGCGAATGTTTCTTCTTTTTACATACAAAGCAGAATACGAAGAAATATTTTACATGCCATGTTGGAAGTTGGAACTTTCTTTGGTATGCATAATATGCATAACATATCCAATATCCCTAAATGCATTTTGTATACTTCACATTCGCTCCATCACTTCAGTTCCACCTCCTCCACCATGTAAAAAAGATGTACGTAAAGTCGGCAACACATCCGATACAATATTCTTGTGCAAGAAGAGAGATGCCCTCTTCTTCTCTAAACTATCCATGTAAAAGTAAATGCACTTTAGCTTCGTATAAAATGCTTTTACCAAAAACCTACACGTAGCACTCTAACCTGATCCTAGAATCTTAGGTACATATTCACTTAATACACTGCAACCACTACACCCTACAAACCTAAAAACCATCTTGGCCTCTTATAGTACCTCTACTTTACTAAATACTCCTAGGCCTAAATGATTTAAGATTACATATAGTTTAGTGAAAACACTGTAGATATGTACATCCTTATCCTTTTACGTGCTTTTACAAACAAACCCTTCCAATGCAGAAAAGGCAGGCAGACGCTTTTAGCTTGCATCACCACCACCACCGAGTAAAAATTCACTGGAAGACGGGATACCATATATTTTATGTACAAAAATACATTCCTACCTACAATACATATATTCATTGAGTAATAAGATAGGTTGTTTTTTATCGATTCTCTCTGATGTCAAGAAAGATTTTTTTTCAGCAGCGTTTGTGTGAATCTTCTTATATTTTTTGACTCGCTCTCTCAGTATTACAAACCGTACGTACCTACACTAAAATAGTATATATGGTAGGAAAAGAAGAGGGTCTTAAAATATTAAAAAATATCTAATTATTATTTATAGTTTGTACATGAGTATCACAACACCAAAACAAAAATAATGTTTGAAAATAAATTTTACAAGCCTGGATAACTTATGTAGAAGATGCGTAACTGGGTGGGCTGTTGGTGGTGAAGAAGAAGATAAGCGTTATTTTTGTGTGAAAATATTTGGTTGAAAGAAAAATCTGCAAAAGTAGCGACAATGCAAATTTGGACACATATAATGTGTAAAGGATTTTATTGGATTGTGGAACAATGGAGCTAATATTAAGTTAAAAAGTGTTGTGGAAGACGAGAGAGGTGAAAAATAAATATTTTGGAGGTACGGAGGAGGAGGAGGCGTCGCAGCCGGAGTTTGGAGGAGAAGCTGGGATGGGGTCGCATAATGATGCAATAACGCTGAATCCGGCGCTTGTTCAGAAGATTCAAAAGTGAGTTGAAGAGGTTAAAATTAAATTTTCATGGAGGGTGAGCCGGTTTGATGATTTGTTGGTTTGAATGTTGTTTTTAGTTATATGAATGACCCAGTGTACAAGGAAACCGTGGAGAGTGCAGCCAGTTATAATGCGAGATTGTCATCGGAGCGAACTATGCGCCTTCCATTTCTGGACTCACAAACTGGTAAAGAAAGAGTGTGAAGTTGATTGCTGATTCAGGTTAATAAGTGGATTAATTATGTTGTATATTATGTTTGTGTGTGTAGGAGTTGCTCAAAATCATTCCAATCTTTTTATGGACCCCCGTCAACGACTTCCGGGCTTGAGGGAGGGTCAAGTGTATTCCTATCCGTCTAAAAGATGGAGAAAAAAGCGGCGTCAGTATTTGATAAACTTTATGCAGCCTAGGTTTCCTGTAAGAAATGAAACGAAAGAGGAAGAGCAACTAGTTAATGGAGTGTCCACAGAAAGCTCCCCTTTCCCTGCCCCTTCAGCCCCTATAAGTTTTAATGAAGATAGCAAAGATAGTACAACTAATGATTCAAAGCCTGTAAGATTGGATGAAGTTAAATTTGTTGTGTGTGAAGCGTAGAGAATTCAACTGATAACTTGTAAATAAGTATGTTTGTGTATGATGGCAGGAATGGTTTTATGATGAAATGGAAATGCCTGATCCAGGCGAGTTTGAAGAGCCTGATCCTGACTCTGATTATGACTATGAGGAGTACAGTAGTAGTCGAAGGAAGAAGAAAAAGCCACCCGCTAAAGCCCCAAGGGTATTTTATTTAACTAATATTATTAGGTTTTGTTTTGTTGTAATTAAGCTAATAATACTGCATGGCACTCGTGTGTTAAAACGTAGTCATTTTTGTATATCTGCAGACACCAGCAAGCCGTGGTAGAAGAAAAATCACATACGACGCAGTCACTGATCCTGAAAAGCCATTTGCATGCGACAGTAAGTTAATATACGTTTATAACTGGTTTAAAAGTTATTTAAGAAGTTCGTTTGAACAGTAATGTATAACCTAGAAGGTAGGCTCTCTGCCTCATGAAAATACCATTGATCCGTTATATTCTTCGTTATGCAATTTCGAGATGAGGAAGACGATGAGATGGTTCCCGCGTCACCTAAACGAGATGATGCTGCAGGTCACTACAAAATATCCAATAAAAACTATACTTCATCTAACTCGACAAAAAATTTCAAATTATTCAACTAGGGTTTAAAAAACTTTATTCATTGATTGGTTACACTAACCGGTATATTTGCTTTGTGTAGTTTTTAAAAATTCTGAAATATTTAATTACGTCATAGGGTCGCTTCCCCTCTTTCGAACAAATGGCAATTGCAGTTGTGCTGGTTAGCTTAGCACGTGATGTTTACATTTCAGTTAGTCATTATTAGTCAACTTGAATGGCTGAAGAGCCTCCATCTTAAAGCGTAATACGAATTGATTAGCTTTCCAACATGGGAAATTTAGATCCAACTATATAGATTTGTTTGCGTAGGGAGGGTTAATCTTTGATGGTTTTAAGTGGGTATGAAAGTACTCAATTAGAAGCAAATGCAAGTCCTTCCGTATTTTTATTTTTGTTAAAATTTTAATTGTCGTTTCTAACATTTACATTTCTTATCTTTTCCGATTTAATTAATATTATATGCAACCGAAAGTATTTTGTGGTCAGATTTTGGTGCTATTGCAATATGACTGAATATTTTTCCATCGTTAGTTGGAGTATGTCTTATTTAACTTAAAGACTTGAAAATACCTTGATTTTTAATAGCCACTTGCCACATTGCTGACCGTTCATTTTTCAATTTTTACTGCAGCTGTGAAACAGTTAGTTTGCATGGTAGATGGTAGATATTAGATAATACTAGTCTTATTTTAGATGACCGAAACATACATTTTTGTAACCATGTTGTATATACGGAAAATCCAAAGTCCTGTATGTATTACATAGTATAGCATATCATTGTGTTGTTGATGAAGGGTTAAAGGTTTAATTTACATTCACTAGCACTTCTTTAACAGCGCATTATGTAACGAAAAAGAAAAATTAGTATTTTAAGTCGGTGCAACAGACAACAGATGCGCGTAGTAGAATATCGGGTATCTATTTATCATCTATCTACTAGTTGAATGAATAGAGAGGTAATTTGGATAGTGATAGGCAAATTTTGAAAAACTTGATTGTTTTAGGATATGATTTTTCATGCATTCAGGACAACGAAAATTCAGCGAGCAATTGAGAATTCTAACGTCTGAATGAATATAATTCTCTGCAAAATATAAAGTGACTTATGAAAGACTGTCTGCAGTTCGCACATATTCAGAATTCAGAAACAAGGACCGGTGCAATAGTGCTCGGTATTAAAATTTTCAGTTGTCGTTCTTTTCAATATATACAACTTGAATGCATGTAATTCTTATATTTGCAAGACTTTTTCCGAGCTAAAGAGCATTTCCTTGGGCATGTGATACTGATGATAAGACGTAATAGTAATATAATAATAATAAGTAATTTAAAACGTTTGATTTAACATGCTTGCTTCTAATATAAAACAAGCAATATATCTGATACAATTTAGTATGTACTTGTGTAGTCCGTAGATAATTTATTCTCACGAATTGTACGATTGATCACCATTCCAAAAACGTATTTTAGAGGTGACGTGGACTAATAGTGGAGTACAGGTTAGGTTCTACAAGTCAGCGTAATTTTAATACGAATCACTAAAAAAATAAGATCTTAAAAAGTTGATATGATGTAAAGAAATAATTTGTGTATTACTGAAATCAAAGATCTGAAAATATAATTGCCTTTCACAATACCTCTAGAAGTGGCAATATAAATTTTTTATTTTTCCATTCCATAAAAATCGTAATAACAAGCTGAGCAACATAGTAAGGTGGATACTAGTCTCGCTCATTTAACTTTTTTAAAGATATTTTACCTTCATATATATTTCCCCATAAACTCTTTGCTCCGAGTCCTCCTCTATCATTAAATCAAGTTCCACAGGCAGTTTGGACTCCTTCGGATGTCTGTTTGATGTACAATTCATTTCTCTTAACGAACTCCAATCTTCTTCAACATTACAAGCTCTGTCTCTCTAATTCCATCTTCTCTGGTATTTTGCGAAGGTTAGTCCAAATTGTTTGTGGAATCTTCCCGATTAGGAAATTAATTTGCTTCAAACAGTAGACGTGTTTTAAAAATATAAGTAACCATTTTGTTACTTTTTTAAATTTAGGGAGGAGACGTGGAGCGCCTGCGTCTTCACTTCCACCCCCAGTTTTGCATCCTCAACAGATGCCCCCAACGGGAGGTCTCCAGCCGCCTACTCTACAGCCGCAACAGTTACCGCCTCAGCATCACCCGATGCATATGCAAAATC
>JAHZNG010003149.1:0-13578 GCA_027744375.1 Orchesellides sinensis
TGGAAAGTTATATCGATGATGTTTTGACTACAAAAATGCTTGGCATGGAGGAATCTTTGTTGATGTTTCTGTCAGGATGAAAACATTTTATTTAACGCTTTAATACTTCTTCGTTGAGAAACATTTATTTGTTGAAATCAGCTACAACAAACAAATACAGTTACTAGTTACGTACGTCAAACATGCATAGCATTATAAAAATGCTTTAATTAAATATGCATTCAAACAAATTGCTGAGTCAATAACATTCCTGTGAGCCGATTTTCCAGATCATTAAATTCATTTATGATTAGTAGGAATATTTTAGTGGATAATGTAATCTAAGCAAATATGCAACCTACAAGTTTCTATTATGGGGCACAGCATGACACATTAATTTCCAACTTCATCAGCCACTCGTCAGAATGCATGCCACACATAGTGGTAACTGGAATTGGAGCATTCTATTTTATAATGAAGGCAGCTTCTAGAAACCTAAAGTTTTCCCATGGTTTCAACACTAATCGAATCAATGCTGATATGTAAAATGCATGCATTCAGTTTTCGAGTAATTCACTTAGTCGGATTTAATTTTTGGCATTTCTGTTCAACGTCTAGGCTTTTGGTCAAAACATGCATAGGAGAGTTGCGATAGAAAAATTTTCATGCCGATAAACATCCGTCCTCCTCATAAACTTTAATTTTGGTAGTCATATTCCTATGAATGACTGTAATGAACCAATTATGCCAAGTATGCCTGCGTAAATGGCACAGTTTGTGAGTGGTTGTGTTGTAGCTATACTTCCAAAACATTTGATGATGAGATGAGTAGCCAAAAAACTGCAAGTTTCCGTAAGAAAAAGTTAGGATCTGTACGAGAATTTCTCTTGTACATGACACTAACTCGTTTCATATGTTCCGTGGGGATTTCTTAGGAAAACATTTGCTCCTCATGAATCTTTCGCCTGTCACAATTTTTGGCTCCTTACTGTTATTGCTTAATTCCAAACTCAATGTTAATCATGCTGTTTTGAGCTGATATGCATTTCCACAAGTATAAATATGTAGAACCAACTTTAATGTGTCCGCGTTAATGTGCAAACCACTAATATTACAAGTTGGTTTGGTTTATGTCTATAAATACATAAATGCGTACCTAAGCTAAACACTGTAGTGACAGTCAACATGATGGAACCATCAATTTGCATTTGCTATTCCATAAATTCACAAACGCTTCAGCTTTTGTCCGCCCATCACTGATGATTCTTTAGTAACTTATTACTGACATTTAGAAAGCATTGAGCTAGTCGTTACGACTGGCTTGGATGCACTGGTGAAATAACTGAAATACAAATAGGATACCTTTGATTACATTTGCAAGATTTATTGTCATTACAATTGTTGGCGTGATGAATAATTATAATTATCAGGTCCACGACCAAGGTTTGACAAAGCAGTCTAGATCATCATCGTCGCGCATTAATGAAACGATGAATGACATGTAGCGTGGAATGCACTGACACACGCCGCTCTTATTGCAGACTCCACAATTTAAATAGAAACAATTGGAACAGTCTGATGAACGGGTACAACGGGCTTGATTTGAGAAACACAAGTTCTGAAAATTGTTATTGCACCAATATTATTATTAAGTATGAATGCACATTTAATTATTTTTCAATAATATATTAGGTTAAGGTAATTGTGTCATTACTTACGAAATGGCAAAAAAGGCTCAATAAGAACACAAGTAGTCTAAAATAGCCCACAGAATTCCGTTTCATTTTGTAAGGATGGTAAGCCACAAAGATAAGGCACATGAAACTATGGTAAAAATCTTACAACAACCTATTGCAATTACTGAATGCGAGAATGAGAGTAAACAAAATACCTCCAAAATTATGTATATTAAATAGTTTTAACCCTTAGCATCCGCATATTTGGAAGTTGTGCGATTACAGCAGATTTTATGGCATGATTTTTATTTCATCGTAAATGAAAATTCAACTATAATTATGCTTATAAGTGGGTCGAGTCGGTTCGTAGTGCTTACGAAATGTATCACCATCATCAAATGGGTTGAAATGGGATATGTATGTATATGTTATCGTAATATTATTATTATATTTAAATCTACAGGAAATTCGCGAATTATTAGCAGAATGGGAGGTCCAGTCAGTCACAATTCAGTCAGGGTCAGCAAGGGTAGCACTCTGCTCTCCGGAAGTAAGTACCTTTAATAATACCGTTATTTAAGATTGCTTTGAATAAATTCTTTAAAAATTGAATAAAACGTTCATTTTAGATGTTGGAGGATTGGGACAGAAATGCTATATTTACACTTCGAGGTCAACGCATCACAATTGTACCTTCACCGACAGAAATGCTTTTGTGTGTTGGACGACTCCCAATAACATACTCAGACCAACAGTTCCACAACTTGATATCTGCATATGGAGAAGTAAGACGGTACTTTTTGATGATAAGTGAGAAGACAGGTAGGTTCAAGAAACAAATGGATTTTTTCACACATAAATCAAGGCTATGATAAGATGCATACTGATCATAAATCATTTTCGATATTTACATAGAGAGAGCAATATACAAGAGATATGTAGTTTCGTTGTTTTACTTCGGAATATTGATATAGACCAATTTTCATTTTAGATTGCTTTAAGAAACGGTTGTCCTCAGGACTGGGGCCTTGTGGAGTTTATAAATGAGGATGACGCAGAGCGCACACAGCAAGCGTTGGACGGATACTTGCTTCACGGTCATAGAATCCGAGTTTCATTCTATATTCCTGGAGTCCGAGCCATCAATCTGTACTTGAAGCTTTTGAACGATGGGGTAATGAGCGAATTCCAAGGGAATAAGGCTAACTGTATGCTAGAAAATATTTAATTATAATTCTTGATATTTGGCATTTTGCAGGGATCTAATAAGGGTAAAAGCGCACTTCTCCCAGATCCACCAGCACCAGCAGTTTTCCAGCAACTGCAGAGTTTGGCAAAGCAGAATCCAGTGTGTAAGTTGAACACAATGTTGTTTAATTATCAAGCTCATGTCTTGGATAAATTAATTTGATAACTAGCATTTATGACAATGTCATCATAAATTACTTACAGTTGCCCAGAATCTTCAAGCAATAATCATGCAGCAAATACAGGATCTTCAGAAGGGAAAGGGTGTTAATGGCGAGCCAGGTAAAAGACAGGGATTCCACAAAGGGCCTCAGGCTCCATTCGGCTCACAGCCATCCAACCAGTCTAATTCCAATTTGGTGAAAAATGCTCATCAGACAGCGCTAACTTTGCTTTTGGCATCACAAATTCAGCAAAATGGGTCTCCACTTACACCAGGCAGTACACCAGGTAGTGGTCAAATGTCCCCAAACTCAGCAGCAGCTACTACACTGCAGAATCAGCAGCTTTTAGCTGCCCTTCAGGCAATGAGCAAGGGAAACAACGGCTCAGGCGGTTTGTCTCCAAACAATGTGACATCAAACCAAGGAATGTGTAACGATCATTTCTTAAATGGGATTCCCCCTATGAACAATGGCCCTAATTTAAGTACACTTCTTGGGCTAGCCTCTGGAAATAACATGGGTGGCATGGGAGGGTTGGACCAGCAAAATTCTGGAGGGAATGGAATCTCACATGGATTCTATCCGTCAAATGGTTTATTAATGTCTCCAGGATCTTCTACGGGAAGCAATTGTGGTTCTAATTCACAAAAAGATGATCAATGGTCCAATTTTAAGATGAACAAAGGCTCTTCTAATTATAATGGAATGCAGAAGGTAAGGCAGTCATGCGTTTGCATTAAAAAATCCCAACTTTGGATTGTTTACTTAAATAGTGTTTTCCATACTTTATAGAGTCCACTTCTTCCAAGCCCGTCTGGTCTAAGCTCACCATCATTGGACGTGCCCATGGATACAGGAATGAATCCCTCAAAATCTCCACCGGGTGATCCATTACAAGCTGTTTGGTATTCATTGTTTGGGCAGCCATCTTCTCCAGACTCACAATCTGTGTCTGGTAATACAAGCCCTTTGTTCATGAAGTCGCCAATGTCAAATACTAGTAGCGCTTCAACAGCAAGAAGTGTCGATCAGTTATTCGGACTCGGTCCAAACAACACATCCCAGCAAATGCGAAGCACTCCTCCGGGATTTTGTGCTCCAAATGGCAACCGTGGGAGCATGAATGGCATAAATGGCATGAATGGTGACTTCCAAGAGGCTTTAAACAATCTTTTGAGTAATCCTCAGAGTTTGTGTCACATTTTGGGAGGTAATTCCATTCCATCAAATGAGCATGGAAACGGTGCAAAGTCACCCATACCTTTTGCCAACAACTCTCACCAACCACAATTCCAACAAGGGCTACAAAACGGGTTGTTGCAACAGAATATGTCACACATGTCCAACTTGTCAAGACCTGCCTCTATTTCGGGAGGATTAGACCAAGGAGGTGTTTCCAATGCTATTTTGGATTTACTTATGCAGTCAATGAAGCCTGATCAGACTCAGAATGATGGCTACAATGGGTTGAAGCACAACACTTGGAGTTCTGGAATGAGCACTCCACCTTCACCAATTGGTAATAACCGTTCATTTCACAATGGACACAACCATCATGGAGGACAATCAATCCCTCAAAGAAGTGGATCCAATGGTAGTAGCGAAATGAGTAGCTCCAGCCCAAGATCCCCATCATATTCCCCGTTCCCCCGCTCATCAAACAAAGGTTTAATGGAGTCGGGAAACGGGAATGTTTCCCCAACGCCAACCCCATGGAATCGACCATTTCTTATTTTATACGAGATCTATATACTTTTTAACGAGCTCGATTCTTCAGATTTTTAACACCTCTTCTATAAGATGACCAAACGATTTAATCTACCCCCGCTCATCAAACAAAGGTTTAATGGAGTCGGGAAACGGGAATGTTTCCCCAACGCCAACCCCATGGAGCAATCCGGTGTTGGGGAGTCCTCCAAATTCAGGGGGTTTTGGGGCTCCACATCATCATCAACAGCATCATCATCCCACACACCATTCGACCAATTTCCAAGGAGCGCAGACACGGAATATCTGGGGGAACCATTCACTCAGCCCTGGAGCCAACTCTATGAATAACAACAATAATTCAAGCTTGATGGGTCAGAAGCGTAAAGTAAACCATGAAGGTGGGCTGGACATCGATGGCTTTCTTCCTGCATCCATGGTATTAAACAATGGGGGCCCAAATATCGTACTTGGACCTTCCGCAGGACACAACGTGCTCCAGCAGCCCACACTCTGTAATGCTAGTGACATTACTGGCGCACTTAACAGCCACTATGCTGACACTTACTTTAAGAAGAAGAAGAAGAACTAATTCTAGACTTCTAATTCTAATCTGGTTTTGCAAAGAAAGTCTGTTCACATTCCAAGAACTGATGATGAGCAACAGCGTAAAAATTGTCATCCTTATCGCCTGGTCTGCTCCAGCCTTTGAAGGCTCTTGTACTTAGTATTATTTTAATATTTATTTTGGTTATAAAACTGTACTTACATACTGCCCAAATACATGCTAGTTGTTACAAGTTAAGGTTTTTGCCACTGAAATAGAGGTTTTGAAGATTATGGGATGATTTTTTTTTGGATATTAGCAAAGCGATACGTAGATTGCTCAGGTATCTAAGTTGTTATTACGGAGTAAGTACGACTGACTGAATATCTTTTTTAAAAGTGAAAAAATGTTGTCAACTTCTCCTTGACTATTTGCACTTGCGCCTACGATATTTCCCTTTCATTTCAATTTTGATCGACCATTTCTTATTTTATACGAGATCTATATACTTTTTAACGAGCTCGATTCTTCAGATTTTTAACACCTCTTCTATAAGATGACCAAACGATTTAATCTAGAGCTTCAGAGGACGTTTTTATGATGAAATTATTAATAAACATAGTACAATATGAAGTTTCGCAGCTTATAGCTTTTCTCACTTAAAGCTATATGTTTTTCCGACTAACATTTATTTGAAATACCTTGATGAGTTCATTTCTCTTCTTTTAAAAGTTGTTTTTGACAATTCTGAATATCTCCTCTTAACAAAGCTGTACGGAAACGAAACTGTGAAGTTACATACATATTAAAACTAAGATACGACAACGTTTTAGTAATTAGATGTAATATATTATGTTAGCAATTATGTATTATCATGTATTCTAAATAGATACTATGAAAGTGAATAAGAAATTAATTCATGAAACCAGAATCATGAAGGTTGTTGTCTGATGTAATTAATGATGAGAACAAAGGATGAGGGCGCAGGTGAATATGAAATCCGCAATTATTACTACCCCCGGGAACATTTACGTTAATATGTAATGATAAGCATTCTAGCAGATAATGTAAGCGCAGTGTGTGCATTTAGGAAAAATGTTGCTCGAGCCCCAAACTTATAAAATGCGATTATTTATACTTGACCGTCGTCTCGCTAAAAAGATGTGCTACTTTAATTGTTGTTAACTCTTTACTCGTAGCTTTTTCGCAGCTATTTACTTCGTATATCATAATCATGTGTATTTATTTATGTATTTATTTATTTACTCAATCAGATACATGTATTCAAAGTCAGCTATTATACATATATAATTTATTCAAATTCATGCATGTATTTATAATTTTCTCCTTGGGATCGTTATAAGATATATACCTAAACCTAATTATTAATTACATATAAAGCTTTACATAGCCTGTGATGTTAAAGAGGAAAAATGTCTTTTTAGGCGACTTATATCTTTCCTGTATTAATAACGGTGTAAGGGTTTACAAGGGTGAAACACATATACTAATATGTAGTTAGCTAGTTTAGTTGTTAAGATTAATTGCTGAGCATTGGGTTTGTCGATTTGCACAAGTGAAAACGCTACCATCATCGGACCAAACCACGCATATTTGACACTCCTTTCGTGAAAGCAATGAAAATGCTGAATTCTGTTGGTGCTAGAAAACAGTAGGAGCCACGTTCCATAGTTGATGTATAATGCTTGTCATTGTCATCATAATGGATGGACGGCAAAAATAGTTTTGTACAATATTGCCTTTTGTAGAATTTTCTGTTATAATCTACAACTAATTTATTTACATACATACATACATCTACATTCATATATGTTGTGTATTTTTTTATGTTGCAGCCGTTGCAGGACGATTCACCGGCATTGTTAATTAGATCGCTACAATAATTGTTGTTCTCTAAGTTAAGCAACTAATTTTTACTGGCGATGAACCAATAGTAATACATAATAGATGTGTTGAATGAACCTCGTTTTATAAAGTATATTACCGACGCTATGCTATGAAAAACCTTAGAATGATATGCATCGGATTTATTAGTAATATTTATCATAAATAACTCAATCAGTAGCTGTAGTACATATTCCCTTCGTGTAAAAATAATTTTAAAAGACTTCACAAACTTTTTTTGGGGGTTTCCATGTAAGAAATGGGTAGTTGTTAGGCTGATGAGAGTGTGAAAGAAGGCAATTTAAAGTGCGCTTTAATTTCATAGGTAATTTATTAGTTTTATTATTATATAGTAGTTTGACGTGAAGTTTGAGTCGAAAGTACCTTATTTATTCAACACGTGATTATAATTTTTGATTAAAATATAATTATGGCTATCGTACGAAGCAAAGATCCTAAGAATTAAGAGTAATTGTATGTGGTTTATATATTTAGTCTGGGTATGTTTTCCACAAAATTTTTTAAAAATATAAAATCGTCAAGCTAGAATAATGGGCAAAAGTTTCTAATTTATAAAGGTGTGTGTAAGTAATGCACTTTAAGTGATAGATGTGTAAGTGATTCGTACAGTAAAATGGTGCAATAGAGAAGACGCATGAGTGTGACTATTTTTTGATGGGATTTAAGACAGAGATTTTATTGTTACGATGTTAGTTTGTCCTTGCCGTAGCTACAAATTAACAAGTTTAGAAAAGCAAGTGAGGGAGCAACAGACAGGAAGAAAAGATATTAAATTTTTGTACCTCCTAAGAAAAATATCGTTATAAGCTTTAAGAAAATTTTCGCAGAGTAACATGGTAATACATAAAGCACTTCCGCTGCGTGTCATTGTCTCTAATTCGAATTACATTAGATGATGCAACGACCAACATTCCATTTTGATAATAACTTTAAGCTTTAATTGGATACGTTATATATGGATGGCGACGACGGTATGTTGCAAATCATGATAAGTGACAAACCAGGGTATAGCCTGCTGAAGAAACGTTTCCAAGTTTGATAAAATGTAAAAAATAAAGATTTTCAATATGGATAACCTAGAATTTTAGAAAGTAATATAGTTATCATTTAGCGAAACATCCCTAACAAATTGGCAAAGGTAAATTAATCCAAAAACCCTAATTTAGTCATGTTTCGTGCGCTAAGGGCTTCGCAATGAACAGCAGCTTTAATCTTTGTTAAATGCATACGTAGGTGTGAAATGGGTATTTGTCTATACGAGATCACACAGTTTAACCATATTAAACAAAACCAACACGATATAGAACTTTACAACGGTTTCGACAAAAAACTTGGTGCGCATTTAAAATTTAGCCGAGAGATTGTTAAAAACTATTAAGCGATTATCCTAAAGATATTGCGTACATTTACTAAAGAAAGTATATGCGTTTAGTATATTTCCTTATTCTTACGATTACTTTGAAAAATAGCTTTGTGACGAAATAGATAAGAAGAAAAACTCAATTTACCTGTCTTTGCCAATCACACCCAAGTTTTGCTGTAAATAATCTAGTTATTGAAGGTATTCTTGCAAGATGATGTATAAGCTTTGTTGTTGAATATTATGCTATGAATTTTCATGGGTTCTACCAGAATTACCATTTGGGAAGACATTTGTCGTGGTTTCCAAAAATCCCAAAAACATAAGAATAACGAAACTTTGACATCTTTTGTAAGAATGGCTTTGATTAGAACATTGTACTTAGGCATCAAATCTGTGTTTTTAGACAACTCTTAATTTTTGCTAAGGACATTGATGACGATGACTACGGGACTCAAGAGATAACTATTTATATTTCCTTAATTAACAGTCATTTGTTTACTTTTTCTCTTGTAAGCCTTAAAATTCTTGACCAGTCTGAATTTATCGACTTCCTCATTATTATCGCAATCAATGACATTTTTTGTCAGATATCTTTCCCTACTCCATATTATAAACTTCAATTTTTCCCACTTTTAAGTTATCTCGAATTTAAAGTCTCTTACCACCACTGCAACCGTTGTTACTTTAAAATTAAACGTTTCAAGCTTCTACTTGAATAATTAACCTTATGAGATCCATTCCTTGTTCTCTTTAACGTAGTGGTGAAACGCATTTTAAAATTTGACAGTTTAGTTAACTGCAAGACTATTTTCGTACGGTTTATGTAATAAATAATATGCACATATTTTTATTATTATCGGTTATCCTCGTCAAAAAATTTAATATTCTCGTAAAATTTACGTTAATAATGTATTTCTAACATTGTTTCATGGAAACTTATGAATCTCTTTCAATACTTAGGTTTGAATCAGTATATTTCTGTAAACGTCGGCTAAAATTATATTAAATGAAGTTAACTGGATCATGAATATGTATATCGTTACTAAAAACAGTAAACAGGTACTTAAGAAAATTTATTATGTTGTACTTAAATCTGTTTTATTTCAAAGTTTGCTGTCAAGTTTAATAAAAACTACTTTCGTCTATCGCATAAATACATGAACAAAAAATAACACGTGTGGGTGCGATGCAACTTACTATAACTTCTTATATTATATTCATGTGATAAATTTTTAACGTAAATCTAAACAGTGGCTTGCAAACATTTCCACCGTCAAATCATCCTCATCACAGACTAAACGGATAATAAATACTATAATATATACATATTAGTCCATCACATGAGTTTTCCTCGGTTATTATCATAAAATTATCCAACTCAACATTCAGCAACCATGCATCAACATTTACGAATATTGTATACATGAATATAATTTATCCGAGTTAACATAAAGCTCAGTACGACTACTATAATTACGGAACGTCGAATGTAAAATTAACGCAAAAACTATATAAACTATCGCATTTGTAAAGCTTGGCGAGATTTAATATGTTCACTGAAGACGTGTTTTGTGCAAACAATCCACGCAGAAATAAATACTGAATAATATTAAATAGTGACAAACGACTAAATAAATCATGCATCCACATGCAACGACTAGTTCACTACAAATGTTGTTGGTTTTTACAATATTCAAACAAATTCAAACTTGTACATATTTTATGAAATATTTAACGAACCTTGTAACAAACAATAAGAACTTCTTCCCAATACTGCCAAATTACTTAACATTCACAATCATTGCCACTTACAATTTTCGCACATACCGGATAAAGCTTTCAAACGTTATCTTCGTAATCGGAAGTTGGTAGAAGTTTTTCTTCCCCCTCTCTATCAGTCTTATGCCTACACCGCACAAAGAGCAGTGATTTAGTTTTTGAATACATTTGGCACAGATTACTTCATATAGGTTAAATGCTTTTCAAAACACTTACATTGGCAGCACTTTCCGGCGGTGAAACTCCTTTTCCATATCCATTTGCTGCACTTTGGTGTACGCACCACTACCAAATAAGACGATCCAGTTTGACGCCCACCAAGCAGATGATTTTATGTCGTTATACATCCAAACAGCCATAACCGTTTGAACGCATGCTTTAGCGGTACCAGAAATGTTGTGAGTCAAAGGTGATGTCACCTATGGTAAGAAGTAATGAAAAAATTAATAAATACCATTTTTGAAACACGATTGCTTTGGCTACTTGGTACATTTAGGTTACCTTTATCTGCAAACCCGTAATGGCTCCAATACAAACTCCACATACACCACCCACTACCATCAGTACCCAGAAATGGAATTCTTGAATTTGAGACACAAATATGATGTGTGGCAGCTCTTGAAACATGAACATAAGTGGCAGGAACAGCAGACTTGCATTTAAGTTATTGTAGAATGTCAAGGTCCACACAGAATTGTCAACCACCGGCAGAACCTTCTTCGTGTATATTGAATTCAATGAGACAAAGCATGATGAAAGAAGTCCATACACAATACCCTGAAACGTGATTCCTCCACCGGACAACCCTTCCTGATCCACCCCAATCAAATAGCCAATTGTGATGATGACACAACACATGATAGCCCGATTAGAAACAGAAGAGCCTAAATAAAATACATTATACTAAATTACATTCATTCGAACTAATTTACTCGAATAACACCTCTTCACAAAACCATGTAGCATCAACATACGTAAAACAATAAAGGTAAACGCCACATTTGTCACAGTTGTCAACGATCTTGCCAGGTAGTAGAAAGCCACCCCAACATATTTCAGACAAAGGTTGTTGAACGTAACCATTCCAACAAAAACCACAGAAAGAGGCAAAATCTGCAATAAAACATCATATATATACACATTTTAAAATCCATCCCGTACAACACCAAAATATGTCCATTATTATCGCAATCATAATTACCCTAAGCATAGTTCGAAAGTTGAATCTGATTTCAGGGAAATCCACTGAAGTAGCTATAGCAAGGCAGCGACGGAATTTGGTGAGGAACAACACCACAAAAAATGTGAAGACACACTGAAACCAAGTGACAAACATTGGGGCGTCAAAATCCTGCTGCTGACTTAGTAATGACTTGTTCACGAACACAGTACTTATCGAAATCACCCTGTAAAAAATATAACCTTCATTTATTATCCCATCTAGCAACATTCTATTCGCCAGGGCTATGAGGCACCAATTAAAATCTTACCAATACGCTGCAACCACCATTGCAATGAATAAATATTCACGGCACAGTGCATTGTCTTTCCGATCACGATTGTTGTACCCCATCTTGACTCCTAAGTTGTAAGTACTCCCTCCTCCTCAAAACAATATTACAAGCTGAACCCTCCTCAGCAAAGTACGGACGACGGTGGCAGGCACAATAAATTCTTCCGGGTGGTTCCTTTAATATTTACCAAGCTGCAATTTTACCTATACAAATTAAAATACAACAACACAAAATATAAAACAATTAAATTAAAACTCCATATTATTTCCCAATAACGACAACACTTGCTCAACACAAGAACACCTCCTCCACTTCATTACCTAACTAAAATCACCTTGATACTTCTTAATCACACATCCTTAATTATTTTAACTACTTAACAAAACTTGCACAAAGCCGGTCTAACTTACTTCCATACTTTGTTACAAACACATGATTAAAAAACTGTGTGCAATACTTACCACAATGGACAAAGGATGAGGAAGCTATTGTGTGACAGCAGCCGACAACTCATTCTGTCAACAAAACTTTTATTACAGCTGTGAACACTACTGCTGCCTCTATTTTCAACCTAGTTTTTTAATTTAAATCAGGACCGACATACGATATAATATATTACACAGCGCAACTTATTTGCCAACTCGGCAACCTACCACCTGAACAGCTAAATTACCTTAATGATTTGCACACACACGAGCACTGTTCCCAAACTGACATTAAAATGCAAATATGAAATTGAGCTACCAACATATAACCCAAGTACAATGGAACTTCTTGGATAGTTTGAATATTTAAAATTTGCGCTTGTTTCTTATTGCCCCAGTCATAGAGTGTCCATAATAAATACACACTCTGTCTTATTATATAAATACCTATACCGTCTGTGTATATTAGATGATAACATAATATGTCATGCTACTACAATATATAGCGTACAGTCATATAGTCATTCCGCCGAATGAATGCCCGACCCAAACAAAAAAAATTATAGTTTTGCTTTGACTCTCTCTGGGAGCATCTCTCCATTTGTGATTGTGTTGTACGCACCCCAAAGCTAGAGCTGAAGAAAAATATTATTACTCATCCTTCCTTTTTTGATCCTGCATCGGATAATGTCAGCTGTCAAATCTTAATGTGTAATGATAATTTAGCAGCAGTAATAAAAAATTAATTTTGGGAGTGAATCGGTGAGTTTAAACGGGGGAGGAAGTAAAATATTTAATTGGGGAGTTGTTGTGGAATTGTGAGGGCTATTGCTGGTGTGTCAAATCAAACTGGAGGTGCAAAGTAAGTTAAAAGAAAAATATATGTTTTAATTAGAATGTAAATTGATTTAGATTATGAATTTGGGGGAGGATTAATGATTAGAGTAGTTTGTTAAATATAAGTTGTAAGGGGTTGATTAGTTCGGGTACACTCAGCCTTTTCACAATAGCTACTCTCAAGCACACCTGGAAAGGTATGAAAAACCATCACAAAAAATCTGAAGACTCTTTGGGTATGTGTAACAAAGTTATAGATTTAGCCATGCAATCAAGCAATTTTTGTTCAGCACTAGTCGCGCTGTATAATATGTTTATTATAGATGGGTATGTGCCAGAGGAGTTTAAAATAGCCCGAGTCGTTCCTGTTCCAAAAAACGACAACCCAATTTCTCCACAAGATACTAGACCGA
>JAHZNG010003150.1:0-16110 GCA_027744375.1 Orchesellides sinensis
TTTTGTAGAAATTTAAAGCATGCCTTTTCGTTCTATCGTAAAAGATAAAAATATACTACATATACCCTACAGCTACAATTCATGTTCAACAACAACAAACACAGCAATCATTTAATCCCATCGTTTCTTCTTACACGCATAGGATTCTTTGAGGGAGTTTAAAATCGTGACGTGATTAATTTTATTAGGAATGATGAATTTGAACGTGTAGAACGTTAAAATCACAGGTGTCTCAGAACACTTTGTGTATTAAATAGGAATTTTATTTTACATATTTATTCGGTGTTTAGCCATATAAACATTCAATAAACATATTAGGCATGTGTATTCACTTATAGATAGATTATCCCTGTAAAGTATAGATTTTATAACATGAAAAACCTGGATTTGTCATCCTAATGCGATCAACCATTAAAGAATGTGTAAATGGTTGTTGTTGAACATGAATTGTAGCTGTAGGGTATATGTAGTATATTTTTATCTTTTACGATAGAACGAAAAGGCATGCTTTAAATTTCTACAAAAATGAAATGAAACAATCTGGTCTGATAAACTAAAATTAGAGGGAACGAATATGATGACGACATCTATGACGATGACATCAGTAAAAACTAAGCGGGCGAAAAAAGCCAATAACACTCGTACTTTTAATGTCCTTGATTCTGTTCATTGCCCATAGTTGCCCATTACATGCACATTACTTACGTATAGTTATTGAAGAGAGTCCAGAAACTTGTTCTGGACATGTGTTAAAGAAAGTAGACAAAGGTATCAAATTCTTTGATAGGCACAGCAGCATGCATTCACTTTGTGTGTTCGAGTAGAATGAATTTACAGGATGGGAAAGGAATAAAATGTGAAAAGTTTGAGAAGTACAGTGAACAAATTATAGAATAAGCTTGTTAATATACATTAATTTGCACCGTTTAAAATCGTTACTTATTGACATTGTATGCTTAGGCATACATATATGCATGCACATAATATTGTAAACTTTATGCAACTTTCGTTTATGATATATTACATTTGTTTGCTTCTCTAAGTAATGTTTGTGTTAGTTAAAACCTGCATCTGCATCATTTATATACGAATAAACATTTTTCCATAATAAATGGTACGATACAACTAGCAAACACTATACGACAACAACGTCAGGTACAAATACTGATAAATACGTGTATGGTAAAGTATTTTGGAAGCTTTATGATTTTAATGGGTTTCATTGAGCTGAGTCGGATACATGTAAAGGCAGGTCAGGCAAACAGTAATGGTGTAATTAGCTGCTTGATTCTTTCAGTGTTCATGAAAACAGAATGCCATAAATAAATTAGAATAATTTTTGACGGGTACATCCGATCCAGTAAAAACCTTTTGAAGTAGCATAAGCCCTAACTAAATACCAACGCATATAAAAATATACAAACGCATATTAGTAAAAAAAAACTGAATAAACAAAAATAGGGAGTTGTTTTTTATTCAAATCAGGCTGATTTGATAATAACTCATTTCCATTTTACCAATAATGACCGTACTAATGTAAGGAGTATAAATGACGCCTGAAAATGTTTTGTTGTATTGTAGTTATACGAGCAATAGTGGCAGGTAGGTTTGCAAGAGGAGCCTGCAAATGTTTTGTTGTATTGTAGTTATACGAGCAATAGTGGTAGGTCGGCCAGTGGTAATTCAATATGGAGTTCATGGAATGTAAGGTTATATGATATGTAATTATTGTGATTCATAAAACAAACTCAAAAGTTAAAGATGAGAGGTGCTGATAAAACCACTCACTGTCATATCACAAAAAATACTTGGGTTATCAACTGGAGAGTATTTTAAAAAATAGAGGAAGGAGTATTTCCTCTTTCTTTAGATGAGATAAGCAAAAATTAGAAGCGTACATTCATGCCTATAAATAAAACACTGTATAGGAATTATTTGTATCGTGTGAACAAACATTTTGTTACTCCATCCATATTGCGTAGGGCTTATATAAAAATTAGGAATTCCCACAAAAACTATTCTTCAAACCTTAACAAGTTGAGCAAGAACTCTAATATTTTATGACGTGTAATATTTTAATTGCCTCATCTATACCTACCCTGAGCAATAACAATATGGCCTGAGTTAATTATACAGTGTTGCTTCAGTGGTTTATCCATGTAGACTTTACTGTTGGAGGGTAATTAGAGATTGGGAAAGGTAGTATTTAAAACTTAGAAGTTTCTTTTAGATAGAATACTTATAAATATCCAAGAACATTAATTTGCTTTTAGCTGACGATTTACAATATTTTCATGCATGCATCCAATTTATATGGATATCTTGAAGAACGCCATATGTATGTATGTTCACACTAATAGTAGCTTCGCAATATCGTTCATATACTAATATCTTTACTGCTTACATCTTGCTTCCAGATCTCTGACATATCGCCAAAGAATAGCCAAGACACGATCTTGAACATCATAAAAACATGGCAAAATATCCGACAAAGGAACACTTGCTTAATCGAGTAGAGTTTAGAGTAATGAGGAAAGGAAAAACAAAAAACTTAAAACTAGTAACATATTGGGAGCAGATAAGCAACATAGATCGATCTTACTATAGCAGATAACCGAAAAAATATTCCAGGTAGTATGGCAAGGCTTAAAATTAGCAAAATTGAGATAAGCTGAAGAAAATTAAAAGACTTTACCATCTACAGCACATTATACAGTCAACTTAGGCATACATTATGAATACATAGGTATTTAAGTTATCTTTCGTGTTTTAGTACAATAAGATAACAGGAAGCACGCATATTATTTAAAATAGGAGCAGAAAAGATTTGCAATTCATATTAAAACTCAAAGTCAAAAGACAAGTAGCATTTATGAAAAGTTTTCTTCTCAGAAAGCTGAGTTGAGCTTGTGTGGCAAATGCAAAGGCCATAAAAAGGGATGACACTTGCAAGTGAAATGACACACAAGGAGAGCCCATTAAAAGTGCCACAGAATAATAATATATTTTAAGATATGCATCTAACGTTCATACCAAACCCCCTATCCCTATCCAAAAATATCTCCAGATTTTCCATAATAACAATGCAATATTATTCAAGCCTGTACAACGTGCATTTCCTCTCACTCACTCCTTTAAACAATTTTCTTAAGACAAAAGACCACAGGAGAAAAGGGGGAAATGGCAAAGGCAAAAAAAGTTTTTGACTTTTGGAGAAGATTTCTCCAGCATAATGGCCTTGTACTGGAAAATAATAAAAGGAACCACAAAAATATATGTATTAAATACATCCCTGTATATTTCCTTAATATTCTCTCTGTCTCTCTCCGCTCAAGGATTTCCTCCTACTCCGCTTTAAATATTTTCCAGTGCAAGTCGTTCTCCGGATATGCATAGAAGAGTTAAAAAGAAAGGAGTGAGCGCGTGGCATGGCAAGGTCATAAAATAGGCACGTTTCTCATGTACAGCGTAATATCCCATGGCCACACACATACTCGGGGAACATCATAAAATTTTAACCTAAACTGTATTTTCTTTTGTATGGAAACTCGTATCCAGCTCCAGCTTTTCATTAATGAAACTATAATGCTCTTTTCTGGAGAATGGATTACTGGAAGTAATGACAAGGAGCGCCTATAAGATAGGGACAGGAAGTAAATTATAAATTTATGAAGTTTTGATGGTGACGATGATGACACGTGCTTTATATTCCTTTTGTCCTTGACTATTCATTAATTTTCTCTATGTGATTGTACTATTATGACTTATTCACATTTTGGTGTGTGGTCATGTATCTATTGACCGTTACACTTTGTAGCATTTTCGTATTTTAATCATTGCATTTCGTTTCAGATTTGACGCATTTAACTGTCAGTATTGGTTCTTGGCAAGTATGTTTAAACAGTTCGCTGCATAGATCTTAACATGTCTAAATTTTGGATTGGTAAGGATGAAATTGAAATTGGGTACTGAAACGGAATTTAAAATACAATGTCTTATTATTGACGCGTTTCTAAATAATGGTGCTTTAAACGGTCTATCCGTACATGCCTGTACTTTAAAAATTTGCTTTCCACATCTATTTAAAATTTGATTTTGTTTCCTTGCTTATGAAATGCTGTTTTTATAGAATAAAAAAGAATGGAACTCTAAAACCTGCATAAATCTCTTAATGAATAAAATAAAACAAAAGGTCGTTTGCCTGATACTGTAGTACGTATATTCGATGTTTCAACTGGTCGTAAAAATTATTGATGCCTCTAAGCGATATATTGGTGAACAAAACTTTCCCCAAAAAATATGTTGGCTACCGTCACCTCATCATAAGTGTGACTTGATGCAAGATAAGAGCAGTCAAAGTCAAGCATCTCTCATCTTGATCCCTTGATTTTTTAAGTTGAGCTTGTGCGTCCCCTCCACATCCCATCTAAATCTGTTTTCCCATGCATAATGCATTCACACTCTAAACCGTTTTTTTTACAAAATATAACCAAAGAAAATACAAAAAATGTGGACGTCTTTATTTGAAACGAAGATATGGGAATTCCAAGAATTCAAATTCTGACTTTTTTAACCTTACTCCATGGCATTATATTTATGTATATGGAAGGACAAACGAAACTTTTTGTGTGGTTCATGACATTCGGCACGAACTTTTGAAGATGCACAGGCATTTCCGTTTCCGTCTCTTTTCAGTGATTTTTGTAGCCACCACAAGCCAAAAGAATATTTACTTTTTCTCCCTACAAACATAAACAAAACAACGTAATCCAGTTAAGAAAATACAATTTTTGTTATATTCCGCCTGGCTCGCAATAAAATTCCCATACAATTCCATGTAATTCCGTATGTTTTGTCGTTTCCCTTTGAATCTCTCTTAAAAAAGCATCCCTGGTGAAGAAGATTATCTTCTTCTCATCATGACACGGTTTTGTGGCCGTGTGTTTTATGACTGTTACTTACATTTGATGTGATGTAATATTTCATTGTCTCGCCGTGTCGACCGGCGTCACTCATTTTCCTACTTGAAAAGCTGTTGCTTCTTCTGAATTTCGTTGGGGAAAGTGAAAGTGAGTGAGTGAATGAATTAGGATGGATGAAATATAATAATATATACGATGACGATGATGATGAGATTATTATACTTTCCTGCGTAATACATACATTCATCCACCTCCACCACACACTTTCCTTCCTGTTGCCTCCAGGATGGAAATTTATGCTCAATTCCATTCCTTAATGTAAACGACTTACCTTTTTGTTTCCGTGTGTGTCCCTTGTCATTTTTCATGACATGCTTCAACCTTCACTTTCCCACTTTAGCCTGTCACTTGCTCTTGTGCGTATATTTTTTCCACAAGGGGAGAGAAATAAAAATGGTTTAAGATGGAACATTGTCAAGTTGCATTTTGGATAGAAGTGGCCATGATGATGGAAGAAATGGGACATTGTATCGCCATTTGAATATCCTTTTCTGTCGTTTGTGGCTGGAAGGAATGAAGGAGCATAAGAAAGGAAGAGTAATGATGCTAGTTTTGTTCTCAATAAATATTCATGGGAATACTGGCATGTCAGCTTATGGCGTGTAATAAAATGAGATAATAAGATAAGACGATGCAAGAATTATGTTTTGTTTTATGTGTAGTGTATACATTGTACAAAACACTTTGATAGCTTCCAGCAATTCATTTTAGAGACAAACATAACAAACAGCTCTACAATTTATTTATTTGCTTAAGCAGCCTACTTGCACATGTTTTATATTCCTTTTGTCCTGGACTACTAATTAACTTTCTCCATGCAATATTGCATCTGCACTGTGACTTTTTCACGTTTTAGTGTGTGGTCATGAATCTGTTGAACGTTACAATTTGTACCGTCCATATATATTAAGTATTGCATTCGTTTCAGATTTGATGTATTTAACAGTCATTATTGGTTCTCGGCAAGAATCCATAAGTATGATATGATACAGATCGTATTTTTCCATCGTATTGTATTGTAAAGAGTGGAATTGGTTTTGAATATTGTAAACCGGAATTTCAAATACAATGCTTAATTATTGACAATTGTCTCTGTTGTGTTTACCAACAAAACAAATGACATGCGTATATGTTAACCTTCCGCCTTTCCACTTTGGCTACTATGAAGTACCAAGTGAAATGGAAATTCTTTTATTAAAAGAATCAACTTTTAGATTTCATTTTGCAGATGAAATTTGTAAAATCGTAGTAAATAATGATTACAATTTTAGTTATAATTTGCGTCAAAGTGGACAAGAGTACAAGTACTCAATATCTGAAGTGGTTCATTTTAAATCTTTTCATTCTTCAGTCAAAATAATTCATCATTTTCACAATTTGTGAATGAGGGTAATAATTGACAGGGTAAGCTTTCACAAAAAAGGCAATATCATTTCCTTAATAGGCAAAATATCTCTCTCGCTAACTTGATTAACCAATTTTATTGTGTTTTTTTCCAAGAATGAGGAAAAATACAGTATATTTATACAAAAAGGACCGTTACATATTGAGCTTGTGCATGATTGTTAATAGACAGTCACGTTTTTACCATTTTCCTACTACGCGGCCGTGATTTGGTCTGAAGTGAGTGATGCAAAATGTGTCTTTTACTATATTCTAATATGAAAGATGGACTCAAGATAACAATATAATGTATAGTTTCAAAACAGATTTTGATTCTATGAAAAACATTTCTGAGAATGTGATATACACAAGCCTAGAGACATGAAAGCAGGATAAAAAACAAAAAAGTATTTTATCCATTCCTATTTCCAACCTTCAATTAACATTTCTACCTGATAAATTGACTAAACGATTGTGTACTGCATATTTGCCGATAGCATGAAATATAATTAGGAGAGATGATGGGAAGATGGGATGGACCATATTGTCAAAGTAAAAATAAATGTTTTCTTTCAAGTGAATTCGTAACGAATAGCTAATTGCTAATTAGTAATTAGCAGCGTGGAGCTCATCTTTGGCTCGCCCGCATTTCAGTAGCATTTTTAAAAGGTGTATATTTTATTGACATCATGACAGTAAAAGCAATATACATTTTTTTCTATTTGCTTTGATTATATTATCTTGACTCATACAAAAGTCTTTTATTACACAGTTCACTGCTCCTTTAGAAAAAAATCATCAAAGACAAAAAATGAAATGGTAACAAGACAATAAAGACGCACAAAAACACAATGCAAAATACAAACTTATGTTATGACGAAATGTTAGGCATTCAAAGATCCTGGTTCTGACGATCATGATGAAAATAAATAGCAGTAAAAAAAGAGAGACAGATAGAGTCCTCAGGCTACAGGGCAATGGCTCTTGTGTGTTGCTTATTCTCTCTAAATGGTAATGCACTTCTCTCAAAAATGTTCGTCTTTATATTATAATGATAATTTTGTTGTTGAGTAGATATTTGAATTGAGTGTGTTTTTGTGCACAAGCTCATAACACTCTTGGTATACATGTTGTGTGCAGTGTTTACTCATCGTTACATTTATTGCTCATATTCAACTCAAGTTTAGATGTGAGGATGATCTTGAACTTGAAAATTATGATGACAGGCAGGAATTACATTTATGTTCACATTATGGACTGGTGAACAATGAAAACATGAGGAGAAAAAGGCAAAAAATGGCAGAAAAGAAGTCGTGGTCGTGAGTTACCTTTTCATGTAAAAAATGAAAAGTTGAATGGAACAAATAGGTATATGTGCGCATGCATTTCATCTGTTTATAATCAAGTGTGCAACAATAAGTGCATGTTATAATGAGATAATCCACAGTATACCTTAATATTAGTCTAGCTTCCTATATACATTTTGTTATCATAATAGGTAATGGTCTAAATACGGCTCTTTAATCTAGACTGACTCTTTTTAAAAGTCAACTGGTATGTTACAAGATAAGCAAATTGGTAATTTTCTATGTAACGTACACACAGCGTGAGATATGTATACTATTTTCGGTATTTTGTACATCATAAAGCATCATATCACACATTTCATTTGTATTGTTGCTTGCTACCATTATTGCAATTTTTTATGGTTGGCAATATTCACTGCAAACATGAATGTTACGTATACATAATATATCATATCGTCACCGTTTATTGTAATACACAATTTTTTTCTTTCACATAGATTCATTGACCTTCTTATTCTTTTCCTTCTTGACTTGAGTCATCATATTATAAAAATGGTTTTTCCTTCTTCATATGCTGCTCATCGTTAGTAAAAATAATAATGCATCTTGGCTTTAGCTTGTTTGCAATTGGTTACAGCCACCCTGGCTTATTATGTACGCGTCATCATGAAACAAAATGGATGCTGACGGTTGGGAATTATGCAAAAGGAAACATTCTTGAGCTCGTTCTGTCTGTAATATAATGTTTCTAAATAGAGAAATTATTGGATGTGGCTTGGAAGAGGGTTATGCCTTTTACAAATGAAGATGTGTGGATGGAAGCGGGATGGGGAACAATGCCAAAAATACATAATGTACCTATATGCGTACACATGTACACATTCTACTGCACCGAATTTTATTTATAGAAAATTTCCGCTCTTCTCAGCTTAGAAAAATGTTTACGTTTACGTAGCCAATGCAGATTTTTATGCAACTCTCATAATCTCTGTATATTTTATTATTGAGTGCATATCATAGGTCTTTGAGTATTCAAGAAGTCAAATGGTAATGTGGAGCAGACAAGATTAAGTTTTAAAACAAACCTTTTTTTTTTAAAGAAGGTGTTTTACAGACGAAATAAATATGTAAGATAAAGATAAAAAACGCAGTGTGAGTGAGCCAATGGGAAAAGTGCACATAATGATTATATTAGCATCGTCGGTTACATAATACTTACCCAACCACAACCACAGAAGTATGGATGACGACAAGCCAAAATGCCAAATTAGGTACACAATGTGCAAATCCTTCTCGAAATAAATTAAATTACTTTTTAACAAACATGATTTGCCATGCCATGCTGAAATTAATCTTCATTATTTTTCATACAGAAAAAATTATAATTGAGAATCGGTGTTTTTCATTTCAAGATCAAAAGCCTTGCTATCATAAATAAATGTTTTTGTCTTACAAAAAAAAATGGAAAAATTATAGTAGACAGGTAGGTGCATGCGTAATACATTAAGCGTAAAAGTGGATTGATATGTGAGCTTTGCTACATAATGACGAGATATGGATAAACCATAAACCTTTAAAAATCCCATATCACTTGAACATTATAGATTTTTTGCAAACTTGTTGTGTATGTGTGAGTATATTAGCACAACACACAACACAACCCCATCCCGCCTCTTTTTTCTAGGCGTCTTGGCAGGTCTTCGTACTTTTGTCCTTGAATTTTCCTTCTGGCTACCACCAATCATCGGCAGTAATAGTGTATTCACTTTAGTGGAAAAAAATGTTTTTCTGGCTTTGTTTTTTTCATGGAGCACTGGTGAAATAGATTTTGATCATATCAACTAATTTACCCAACCTCATAATATATTAAAAGGATTAACTTACCTCTTTTAATACTATTTTATCATTGTAGGTAAATACAACCTCCGCACGTTGTAAACTTGTCTTGTTTTTTTCATTCGTGTAAGAAAATTATACAAGAGTATTTTTATATCACTACTGCTTTATTTATGATGATGAAATTATGATCGCATCCTATTGTATAACTATGTATATTTATACCTAAATATGTGTATGAACTTGGTTTTTTGTATGGTGTGTGAGAATCAGACAATATAATGATTCCATAATAGTATTTGTATATGTTGGCACTGTTGTGCTTTAGTTACATTATACCGGCATAATAATATATCAGTCAATTTTAAAAGAAAACAAGAAAAACCGCATCGCATCAAGTTGAAGCAGTTGGAATTTGAACTTCTCACACGTTTTAAGCAAATGAAATATACCTATTTTGGCATATCGTATCCGGCTGTCTAGTTTACTCGGAGAAATGAGTAACTTTTAAAAATCCCAGTAGTAGTATAATCTAATAGGAGTAAATATCATTCTTCGGGTAATTTTATGTGTATCCTGTTGATAATTTGTAGTAATGGTTTAGTAATATATTCAAAGAATACAAAGTTCAAAGATATGATATCAAAAGTGTTTTTTATCTTGCCAGTTTTCGGGTAAAAAATACAAAAATAAGACTTATATTTAGAAGCACACGAGCACATATGTACATACGCTTCTCATAAGTTGTTGACTTGCTAAGTTGAAGTGAAGGTGAATTCAAAAAGCAGCTCACAATGACTCATCCTGTATTACAATAAAAAAGTTTGTTAGCATCCAGATATTCTTTGAATAAAGTGTATAACCGGCAGCATAACAAATTGGGTCTTGCTTATTGTGACTTTGTGACGTGTGTTGTGAAGTGTTCGTTGTTGTTGCCAATTTGTATATATTTCAATCATGTAATCTCAATAAAAATTTAACAAGTCAAGGATTTTTAATAAGACTGGATTTTCTCCACTGAAAAATTTATTATGTGAACGTGTATGCTTTTAGTAAACGTGGCCTTTACGTAAAAGCTATAAAACTGGATATAGTCCATATATGATACATGTTACATACAAGATTGTTGATCAATGTTGGAGAAAGCTCTGGGAAAATCCCCTTATCTGAAAAATCTTAAGCAACAATTCTTAAGAATTACATAAGTAAGTACTTCAATGTGTTGCTCAATAGGTTCAGCTTGTTAAAAGTTCCAATGCAAAGTACAGAGTCGGAGTCAACGAGCCGTGTATTATAATATTGAATGTAAAAGCGTGTGGAGTCATTTCCAACTAAATCGGTAAATCCTCCACTCCATCAGTAGAAAGTAATGCTTCTTAAAGAGTGAAAGAGTTAAGGGAAGGCAAGAACATATTATTTAAAAAAATATGTTATACAATGTAGCAGAGGTATATGTTTAGTGTATATTGCATTGTATGTTCATTTTTATGGAGAAAATATGCAGAGCGTGAAGAACCATTATTATAATTCCCTTCTTTTCCCTCTCCTCACATGCACATACGTTACGTATGCATGTAAGTATGATCTCCACCAAAAGAGAATGTTCATGGAAAGAGATGATTTATACATGCTTTTTCAGTTTTATCCTCTGGATTTAGCTAACAAGTAAATTTATAGAGTTTCTCACTTGATTCATTCATGATTTCACGAAAGCTAAGAAAGGGTTAAGAGAAGGATTTTTGCTAAGATTTTTTAATGGGCTTCCTTTTTACCTTGATCATCCTCTCCTCATTGTTGCTTTTTAACAAGATTCAGGGGAATTTTCTTTAAATTATCTTCACTAAAAAATCCATATTAGAAGTAGCTCAGAGAAAGTAGCATTAACTTTCTGGGCATGTGTTTTTCCTTTATTTTGTGTTTTGTATTTATTTTTCTAAAGCCGGGACGAAATTGGTTTAAAACTGTGTGTCTGACTTGTCTCCTAAATACAACCAAACCTACACAATTTACTTTTGAAAGGGCAAAAGGGAATGGAAACTGTCGCCCAATGTCCTAACTGTATTTTCTAATAACGTTGGAATGCAAGTTTTAACTTTGTAAAAAGCCCACACGCATACACACACCTTTCACCCTCTCTTTAGGGATTTATGTGCTAACCTTTTCAAAAACCCAACTTTCTCTTTTTCTAACACAAAAGAAAAGTCCAAGAAAACTAACAAAAACTTAGTTTACTTGGTTTTCACTTGTTTACCAGACTTTCTTTTCAGAAAAGAAAACTCACTTTCACCAGTTTCGGAAACTCCGAAAAGAAAGTTTTCATAATGCTAACTACTACTGCAACATGGTCACTAGCGCCATATTCCAAGTATTCACGCGCAGGTCGGAAACATTAAAAGACATTAACTGTGTCCTTCTTCCTTCCAAGAACCAGACAACTTTCACTGCTTTCCTCCGCAATGAACTTTTCCTCTTTATAAATGAGTACAGCCCAACTTTTTTCTTCGTACTTCTTTCCAAACAAGCTAACTTTCTCCAGAAACTTTGTTCATTATTACAAAAATTCTTGTAATATTCATTTCAAAAATGTTTTATATGTGTTTGTCGACGACATTTTATGCAAGCATAAGTCTCTGCCTGTACGTACTATCTGTATACTATTCTATCTGCATGTTTTCTATCTTTTTCTCTGTTTTCCTTTTTCTCTAGAAAAACACGGAGGCTGGTAACGCATCACCTTCGTCAGAATCTGGCAAAAGCTCAAAATCTCGAAGTCGAGGCGCTGCACATCGAAGTAGTAATAACAAAGCTGGAAACTTATCAGCCAAGTCATCGTCTTCATCATCAACAGCATCGTCTCCGCCATCCAGTCCGGGTGGCAATGAAGACAGGGGAAGTGAACACGACAAGCAAATCACGGTTTGTACTTTCGCATTCATTCATGATTCACTTTTCTTGCAGCTTCCGTGGATTCCATATTTTCATATTATAATTGTATAAAGAACCCACGCCATAGTTGTTCATAAAAATGTAAAAACTTACTCAATCGTTGTACATGGTGGCACTACTTAATCGTGAATGGTTTCAATGCTATAATATATTTAACTATGATTGGCTCTACACTTAAGCGTGCCAATTTGTAGTCAGGTAATATCTTCCATAAGCTTACACGCATTCTATAACTTTTGAACCGCTTAACGGATTTTCAAGTTTTTTGTTTAATCGACAGCTTGTCCTAAGTGTATAAAACTACCGTGCCTTTTGACTTTACTGTCACATATTAAACCAATTTTTGGTAAGTGATGCAGGTTTTACTGAACACCTAAAATTAAACTTTTGCCCGTCAAAGCAAGAAGAAAGAAGCCCAGGTCTTGAAAGTTGGCACATAGATTATTTATACGTTGGTGATGATGTGCGAAAAAAATCTTGGTCCGGCCTTCCGTAGTTCTCCATGAAAACCATATTAATTGGTGATGCGACCATAGAATAAATAGTAAAACTAGAAGCTGCTATTATTCGTTATAAGTAATTTTTTGGCGATATAATACATTAAATGACGAGCTTGTTTTATAAGCCCCGCGCTGGTGTTACACTAGTAACCAACGTTTTGCTACGGTTTTTGAAAAACAACATATAAAGCCAAAGCCACCATCCATTTCTACTTCAAATTGACCATACCATTCACCAGTGTCGATTAACTATAGGTCAATTCACATACTTTTATATCAATATGTAACATAAAGGAGAGAAATATTCGATCCAACAAACCAAACCAAATTTGTTCATATAAGGGCAAGGTAGTCACTAACGCCACGTTAAAAACTTGTGTAGAACAGGGCTTGGTTAGATGGTTAATGCATAGTGAAATGAATGTACGCTTTCTAGTAGATTTGTTTGGCAAAGATCATGGGTTTGGCTTAGCCTAATTGATTGTAAAATCGTACATTACAGTTAGGCTCAACCTTGTAGCTCGAGAAGCTACATCCAAGTTTGTTCCAATAACAAAAAGAAGTTTATTAACTAAGCTAACTATTTTTAATGGCAATTAATATTGTTAATTGTTTACAAATTTTGTTGCGTTGTACTTAATGCTTTTTCTTGTGGTGGTAGTGGTGTTTTTGTTCGTTAAATAGTTCGTTCCTTTTTGGTATAGTGTACTTTGAAATCTACTGCCGTAGTTGAAACTTCTTAGGTTAAATTTCGGTTACTACTGTAACAACAGCGTGGGGGCTTATAAAACAAGCTCGTCATCTAATGTATTATATCGCAAAAAATACACTTATAACGAATAATAGCAGCTTCTAGTTTTACTGTTTCTTCTATGGATTATGGATCCGACTTCTCTTGGAAGAATTGTATCTATAAAAAATTTTATTAGTGTACATAAAAAATTTAACTAAAATGGCGTGAAAATAGATAATCATAATCAATCACAAATATGAGTGTTAAGATTTTCATATGGTTAACTATACCATATTTCATTTCAGCCTTAATTTAGCAGTGTTTTTATCACTTTTCAAAATTAAAAACTTAATTTAAATTATGCTAAGGAACAAATTATAACTATCTTTGAATACGTTGAACTAACACAAATCGTATAGTATTCCCTCCAACTAATACACCTTAGTCTGAAACATACATACCTATATGCAGTATGTGCGCATGGTTTCAATTAAATTCATCTAATTTTTTTCATTCAAATGATTATAAAATACAACATTTCATCCCTGTATTTTTTCTAAACACGAAGGCGTACTTACTTCCGCTATATTATTTTTCCACGGAGAAAGGTGAACTTTTTAATATTATTTACTTCCTTCATCTAATAATTTCCCCTCCACAAAAAAAAACAAAGTAAAAGTTATTAAAGCGTTCTTTTTTGTCATTTCACTTATTTTCAAAGAAAAAATGAAGAAAAATACAAGGTAAACTTCATTTTTTTGGCAATAATTAAAGCTCACCGTGGGAGGTCTCTTTCTCTCACTGCCTCTTCATATCTTTTTATCGTATCTTCGTAATATCATTTAATTTCATGTCTTCTCCAGAGCATTCATAATAATACGAACAATATGAAAGAATATAAGAAGATGATACGCCATAACGGTTTTTCTGTCTGCATGATGGTTCTGGTTGACTGGCTCTATTATTATCCAGCATCAGTATCACTATCACTTCCTCAAAGTTTCCAGTCAACACACTCTTCCTGAAGGAAAAAATGGGATTTTTAGTCAACAACTAAAAAATAAGTTTGAAAGAGAAACGATATCCTCCAGTTTTCTTCTTTATTATTTGCATCTCGCTCTTCCTTTCAAAACATTTACTAATCACCCTCCAACCAAAGGATAGAATAAGCAATAAAAAGCATATATAGAGTTTTGCGGTTGCAGTAACAAAGATCCCTTCTTCCTCATCACGAGAGGAGAATGAAAAAAAAAATAAATGAGGGCAATAATATTCTCGTCGTATGGGGTATATCATCGTCGTCGGAGACTATGGAAAATAATGTCTTTTTGCATGAACCTCATCATGAGCCATAAGCAGAAAAAGTTAATTTTCCCGTATATTTCATTTTATTATGATTATGGGAATGGGCGGTTTTGCTTTCTTTTCTTTGGGGTTCTATCCCAGGCTAAAATAGTAAAAAGAAGGTGAGCGCTAGCTTTGGATTCCTTCAGTGATTTTAAAAGAAGCTTGTATACCATTTGTTGAACTATACTATGTGAAACGTGGCCACTGCTGTGGTTAATAGTACTTCCAATCTTCCAAAGAAAAAGAAAGGTTTTGAAGAGAAAAGTGGGAAAGAGGTTTTTATCGAAAGTGCGTCTTTCCTTCTACAGGACCACGTCTGTTCTTAAAAGCAATATAATTTGACTAGAGAAGTAAGAAAGGCAGTACTAGCTCATCTTACGCATAGCAAAATTTATATGGATTCAAGTATGTGTTCTGCTGGAGAGATTCGATTTTATTGCTAGCTTTAACTAAAAAAGGGTTATTATTAGATTTCCTTTTTAAAAAGGCAATAAAAAGAGGAGGAGGAGGAATAAAAGTTAAGAGAGCTAACACTAATGCATTGAGATATATCTTTTGGAAAACCTCAATAAGACGTGATTAGTTCATACTTATAGAAAATCTTTAATTTTCTGAGTAAATTAAAGCTAACTATAATATTTTGAGATTGCTGCTAACTAACAGATGGCTAAAGTAAGAAATCTACAGAATTTGTTTTCTAAATTGGAAAATTACTCGTTGTAATTTTTGGGTAAAGATTTTTACAATATAAGATATGTTACAATATGTAAATTTTAAGATTTTAAACGCCTTCTTGTAAATAAAATTTTAAAATAGCTATCTGTATTGAAGGTAGATCCCCTCCACCACCTGCTGCAATAATACAATGTCCTCAGTTACCTCCTGTCCAATGCAAAAGAGGTGACACTGACTGCCGTCTAGATTAGCAATAATGTTTGTTACTTTCGTATAAAACACGCTTCTTTTCCTCGGAATTGCAGTTATATCACGATGAGTGTGATGCTGATGAGTCGTCTATCTCTTCTTTCTCTGCCGCTGATGAGGATGATTAGCGGCTTGGAATGAATAAGGGGGGA
>JAHZNG010003151.1:0-15169 GCA_027744375.1 Orchesellides sinensis
TTTGAAGGATATTGTAAGATCCTGTAAGAATGGATAAAAATGTTGCATGTACATAATATTGCATGCTTGATACGTTTATAATTTATTGAGTAATTGTAAATTGTAACAAACAGCCATAACGTGTGTAGCAAATTGACTAACTCTTAAGTATAATTGTGTGAATGGTGTGTACGGCTTCTTATCTCTGTATTATATATATTATGTTTGTTAGTTTTGTAATAATTTATAATATCCCTACAATTTTGAGAGTACATACAAATTCTTAAAATGTACCTTGTTATATTGATACGAATAAAATAAATCATGCATAATGTGGAGTGAAAAAGTTGTTCCGAAGTACCTTTCAATAAATCAAGACATTTTTATAAAAATGCTCCAATTTTTTGAGAAAAACTTCTTTGCTATTGTAAAATTTCTTATGTATTTTGCGTCATGTAACATAATCTTTCGTGCATTTACCTAAAACTATCAAATGCATCATGAGATATTAGACCATATTCAATCTGAAGGTGACATGATGAGGAACGATTGAGAACGACAAAGCTACCGTTTTGTTACTATGTAAAGTGGGTTAGTAAACAGTTACAATGTTAGGTAGTATATTATAGCATAGCACAATGTATACTTTATGTTCAATTCAATTTTGGGAGAGAAAATAGTCACACAATTGAATTCAGCTGGATGAACTTGTCGTTGTAGTAGAACGAGTAAAAATGGAAGAGACTTGGTTACTAAAATGAAGACAAGAGTTCCCCTTGAAAATGAATGCTATTACCATACATTGTATACTACCGCATATTGCATGCATACTGTGAAACTAACAAGGACCCTCGGGTAATGGATTTGATGTAACCATATACTTTAACCAAAATCTTTTAATTTTTGATTCTACAAATCAAACGGAATCAAAAGAAATAATAGATTGTTCTACGGGAGCATCTTTTTTCAGTTGAGTCAAACAGGAGTATTATCCACGCTGTGTGCAACCGTGGTTATGGTCGCACGCAGCGAGTGTCGAGATACAATGTACATTATGTAGATGTTACGTAGGGATATAAATATAAATACCAAAGGTGTAATAACTTGCCGAAATGATGACTGTTTTAGACTTTAATACCTCATAATACAGTAATACCTACTTGCACCTGGTCCTAAAGAAAAAATCCCTGCTAAATCAATTTCATATTTTAAACCACACACACTTTGTCTGTCTCTTACTTTTGTCAAAGTACAGTGTGCGTCATTAAATCAAAGTCAACCGAACCCGATTAAAAGATAGGTTTAAGTTACATGCAGCCAGAAGGGGGTAGTTTGGTAGTTGTTTTGGGAGCTGGTGTATATTCACATCCAATTACAGAAACGTGCACAAAGTAATAATGTAAACTACCTTGACATTTACATCGGTCTGTTGATCTGTTTGGGTTTTTATATTAATTTGGTTGAAAAGGGACCGGCTACAATTTAACCTTCCTATTTTATGAACACGCACGCAGACTCTGGATATTGATACCCAGTGTAATTCTTTATGCCCCAAATAGACTGAAGAATCCTTAGTAAAAATGAAACAGGCTATAAAATGATTAGTAAGTGATGAGAACAAATGCAGAGAAAATGTATGCAATTGATATTTATTAAATCTGTAGAACGGTCTACGTTTTACATAATGCAGATACAATGAATTCCTACAGACTATAACGCACTCCAAATGATCTACATAAATATGTCGCTATTGTAAAAGTCAGAAATTAACAGAGGAGAACGACTGTAAACTTGGCATTCAATGAAAAAAGACAGACAGCTAATGTGAGTTAATTAGATTAACTGTATAACGGGTTTCAATGCAATCCCGTAGTTGTGCAGGTATAAGTTTTGATGTAACTTTACCCTCCTGTTCCATTATGTACTTCATTCGAAGATTAATTTTATGTTGTTCATTTAATGACGTTCACCACACGTACCAATAAAAAATTAATTTAGTTCAATAATTATGCCCCACATGCGCTTGTCTCCGAAGAGTAAATTGCACGAACAGTTAGGCGAACAATACGGTGATATATGCAAACGGTTTTTACCTAATTCTTAATTGAGATCAGTAGCAAAAGCGTTTTAATTTGTATTTAAATGTATGCATTCAAAAGTTGCCGGTTTTCATGAGAGATTCGAAGAAATGTTCCGGTGGTGCTCCTTGAAATAAGAATTTAAAAACAATGAAATGGAAATAAAATACCTCGTAAAATACGCTAATTTGATCTCAAATCAGCTCACTAAGGTTGTAAGTATATGAAGCATGAATCTAATAGTCTAAACTTTTATGTCCATGAAACTAACAAACTTAAAATTACAATCTGGTTTTGAAGCATGTAGCAAGCATCAATTGATGCAATTTGAAAAATACCAAGCTTGTTATTCATACCAGGTTTTTCAAAAGTGTCAGGCTTCCCAAAACTAGCATTTAAGTAAATCATATAAATGTTACAAAATTCTCAAACACACTGAAATTTCTTTCAGTTTAAGACTGGCCCTTTATGCAAAGACTGGATTCAAATTGTACATGTTCATCAAAATCCTGTTTTTTATCAGGCTAAAGTATACATTTCTAAGAAACTCTACCAGTAGTCTCCCCTAAAATGAAAAGTTTTCAGTGTCATTGCAGCCATCAGTTTAAAGTTAGAGTAATAGTGGTTTTACTTATGTCCACAAGCACAGTTGCAGACACGGGATACGAAAACAGTCCCGCAGTATTTGAAAATACACGTTATCTATCATCCTCATCATCCGGACTGCTTCAACGACGGGATGTGCCGGAAGCCTTGCTAGACCCTTATTCTGTCTTGGGAGTACTTTCATTTGGAGTATATATTTTTTACATACTATACAGCAGATACCAAATGGGATTAGGAAGTCATCCTCCCATAGGAGGGAATCATGCAAATAATAATAATCCAGACAATCAAGGAAATTCGAATCCTTCAGGAAATAATAAGCCTTCAGGTCAAAATCTGATCTACCTTCTGGACATGGCTTCCAAGATTTTGACGAATGCTGCTAAAGTTGAGGGAAATTCTACTTCCCTCGACACTCTTGACTATTATGACGATACTTCAGATCTTACAAAGACGTCTTGATTGTGAAAAATAACTTATATTTTACGTTTTATGCACCATTTTTTTCTTTGCTCATGTTTTTCAACGAATTATTTTTATTTTTAAATATCACATTCAACTTGCTTCACAAAAATAAAAGAACTTTCATTCAAAATCCCATATAAGTATTTATGTAGTTGTAATGTGCAGCTCAATAATTTTGCATCATACATTAAAATTGGAAAATAAAAAAACTATATCGTATAAACTTAAAAATTCAGTTTTGCAGCATAAAATAGTCTAACTCCAGAATTTTCATCGATTTATAGAATAAACTGTACAATGTACAACTAAAACAATTTCCGACCTTCACAATGCATAGTGCAAAGCATTCCAAACTGGTGGACCTGGACCATATTTGTGCAAACCTGAAGTAAAGTAAATGTAAATTAACATAAAGTAATTCGCCGTAACTAAAAGATGAGATTGTTTGTTACTTTTAGTACGAAAGCCCTATATGTACATGTACTATGTACACGCATTATATACAATTTATAACCTCCATTATCACTGTCATGAAATTACAAACATTAACAGCGTAAACAATCTTATCTGCAAATATTAACTAATACATCATTTAGGATCGTAAGGAAATACATTTATCGCAACCCAATTTCTGCACTGCACTGGCTATTTAGCACAATCCAAATATGCCGCATTGACTTGACAATGACACTGTCACTCGAATCGTAAATTCAGAGCACGGAATGAGAAACATAATAAGTTCATTGACAATTATTTGTACTTGACTTCCGACGATATTCATATAAAACTACTGAACATATGTCATATGACATAAATATAATTGTTACAGCGTCACATAATAAAAGCGAATTCCTGCTGTTTGCAATAAAACATAACAAGACACAAAACATTTTGTGTGCAATACTTCACCCTAAAAATAACTTTACGCATGAAATTAACAAAGTGTAACCGATCCTTAAAATGAAGTAAAAGGTATCCGTAGTTTTTTTATCATGCGAGTTAAATAGATGATTATGTTGCAACAGATTAACGAGCAATTCTGAATTCTTATACAGAGTTTAAAGTTTGATGACAAAAAGAATTTCAAATGTAATGACAAAAGAGGCACATGGCACATGGTTTCTTTCCAACTGAGTAAATCTGATTTTCTCCTAATTTTGTGTTTGACTTCCTCCATCTGCTCATATGTACCTATTTGTTTATTAGCTATAAGAATGAAACTAATAGGAAGAGACAGACGGGAGAATAGTAAGAAAAAAGGAGTGAAATGTACATAGTTTTATTTCATTTACCCCGTTATTACTATTAAATTAAGTTGGTGACTAGTGAATAAGCTGAACGAATGAAGAAAGCAGTCACAGAGGAAGCTTAGTACGGTACGCATTTTTTATTTATAAAAGAAAGACTAACTCCATTTTTTAGACAGAAGGGGAACACATGCATAAAAACAAAATTTGAATGAGCACAAGATGCCTTTGCACCAAGGAATAATCATTATATTATCATTAATTCTATAAACATGTTTACAGGTCTGTTGAATAATAGGGAGAGCATCGTTATGTAGTAAAAAAGTATTTTGAGATAACTTTGTCGCCATATCCTCTTATCACGGCATGAAGCCAAAAAATCTTAACTGTTTTCTTAGAGCCTCAGTTTTGAATTCAATTTGTAGGGTTTACGCAATTTGAAAAGGGGAAATAGGATTGCAAGGATCTCCTCTGGACTCATATGAACACCGTTTGTCTCATGGACTGCTGCATTCCGCCTGCATCTCTCGTTGAGTTCACAGCTTCCCTTTCTGATTAACAGGATTTAGTGAGTGACCCAGGTTTTTAAAAAATCATGTGCATTTCATTGTTCAGGTGCGGTTCTTCATTAGTCGGAGGTGTTTTGTTAGTGCTTGTGTCAGCTTGCTCTTGGGAGGTTTCTAATGCAGCGACAGAAGAAGTGATGTCTACATTACTCTCAGACACGGTCAATCATTTGATTGAAAAGTTGAAAAATGAAAACTACGTTGATAACATTGAAGGTGGGTGATTAAAAAAGTAATTATTGTAAACTTCAACTTTATTTAAACATTTTCTACGTTAGTAAAGGATAACGTAGTATTTAAATTTTGTTTTTAGGAGCTTCAAGCTTTCCACAAACACGAGGAGGTGGAGGAGGTTATGGTCACGGTGGAGGTTATGGTGGTGGTGGTAATGGCAATGGTGCGATCACATTGGATCCAGTATCTATTATCAGCCTCCTAGCACTTGGTATGCATTAAACAAATAAAATATTAGTTATAAATATTATATAAACAGCCATTTACAGATAAAATTTAAAATGACCAACCCTTACTTTTAGGAGCCTTCTTAATTAACAACATATTACAATTGCTGCGAGCCAACGCTGGAACAGGCACTGGCCCCGGCAATGGACGGTCATTAGAACAAGGTCATCTAGAAGCCTTACCCTTTCTCCACTCCACATTCGCAAAAAATGGCTTGAACTCATCGTATGTAGTATATCTCAACCTGATATCTATAGTTATGTGAAAGTCTATTTAGCTCAATGGGTTTTAGTAAAAACTAACTAGTTTCCTTTGTAGGGACACCCCAAGCTTCATGGACTTTTTCGAAAACGTTGGCTCTCTCTACTATCTCCAGCCAAAGAAACGGAACATGTGTATGAAAAGAGTGGTTTGCAACTACCTCAACATGAAAGAAAGTCGAGAGAAAAGTCCAACTCTGCTTCGCACTCAAATTTTTGATTTTATGATGTAAAATTCATACCATTAATCACTTACCATTTTCCTATTACCATACAAAAGTACTAATATTTAATCCACCTTCATTTCCCTATATAGATCAACAATTAGCAAGATAGTCGCTCCCGAAATAAACGAAGACGACAAGGAACAAAAATGCACAAAAGCCCAAAAATATTGCAGCGACGCCTTACTAAAGGACGCCAGAGTTTCCGTGGAGTACAAAATCTACAGCCAAGTTTCTAGTTGGTTTACAAAACTTGCTTTTAACGGACTCGCATCCGGATAGCAAACTCATATCCAACATTTTAAAACAAAAATTCCTTTTTGATGTTCATAATTCATAATTCACCAATCTTATATAACAACTCAATATTAATAAAACATAACAATAAAACGCTATTTCACTCAATAAACCATCCTGCATGCATGCATGATGCAGGAACCTTATTCTTATCAGACTATTGCATTGTTATCTGCATATTGTTTCACTCGTCTGCAAAAGTTCTTTGTTCAGCATAGCAACATAGCATAACATAGTATCCCTACAGAAAAACACGTGCGCCATCTATTATATTTATCTTGCACTACCCCAATTTTTCTATGGTAGCTCCCGGGAAATTCATTTTAAGCTGTATACAGCTTCTTCAAAGGGAGAAGGAACGATATAGCTTGACTTGTTCTGAAGCGGCAAGGAAGCAAGCCGTGTTTTTCTCTTTAGATTCAGCCCAGTTATTTAAAAATATTGTCAATTAATAAATAAAATAGTGTTTTAAAAGTTTTGGCAAGTTAAATATAAACTGTGAGTGAATTTTTTAAAGTGGGAGCTTGTAATAAGGTTAAAACAGGTAAGCATTTAAAAATTTTGTAAAGGAATTAGCTAGGTTTTAAGTTTAAATCGATTATTTCCTGCATCTTCCTGATTCAAATGACAGTTGATTGATTGACAAACAACAAACAAATTTTAATTAGTGTGAATATTTTTTAAATCAATGTGTATTAAAGTGTGGGTTAATTTTTTGTATATTTTAGGTATCAATTGAGAAGCGGTGGTGAGAGATTTGGAAGTTATTTAGCTAAAGATTACAGGCAGTGCAAGTAATCATGGCGTACAAACAACCAGCCCAGAAAGTTCAAAAGGTTATGGTGCAACCCATTGTAAGTAACTAATATAATTGTTTTGACAGTACTATTTTTCTCTGTATATGGTTGATTTGGGTGAGTTGTGGATTGATTTGTGTTTTTTGTGTGTTTATTCGAAAGACAAAGACAGACATTACACTCGGTATAAAATGTGATTAGAGTTGTTGCTAATATAGTTTTTTGGTTTTACAGGAAGAATACTTCTTAAAGGTGACAATATTACTCTGATTCAGACGTCTAACGCAGGATAACACCTGGCTTCCTTGTATTCGGCGTGGTCTCGGAGTATTTATCTAGAATTTATCTTTGTGGTCTAGAACTGTTTCTGTGTTTCTTCTCAGTTTGTTTTTTGTACAGAATAACAATTTTATATACAAAATTGAAAGTATGTATCGCATTAGTTGTTAGCGTAAGAAGCTAATTTTGTTTGATGTGTAAAAGGAAGTAAATGTTTTCCCAAAAACTATGGATTTTTTGTAACTGTAGTTTGTTTCTAAGGTTTTCGATATGGTGGCATGCCCCAATTTACCAAGTTCCTGTTGAATTAGTTGAGATTTTTAAAAAGTTTTCCTTTCAAGTAGGCCTACCTTAGTTCGTACCATGTTGCATCTAAGGTTTAAGGTATAAATTATTATGGTAAATAACTTGTAAGGAACTTGTTAAAATTGTCATACTTATTAATTATGTTTTTATTTTTATCATAACAATGGATTTTTTAAAATCATGTTTATCAAAATCAGATTGAAACTTCTACCATTGACCGTCAGCATTTATTGTGAACATTTGAACTTGCTCCATCCATTAATTCATCTGACAGGACGAACAACAAAGCACCACAATACAAATCTTGCTTTCATTAAAGATGATTGCACAATGACTATAATCATACATTTAATGAAAACTCGTAGACTCAATCCGGTGTTACAATTCCTTAACGGAGCCGTTTCATTTCATTGGCTTTGGCCCTGTTCCTATTAAAACTTCCTGTTCATGCCCAACTTAATCTCCCTTAAAACAATACAGTAGTAATTATTTTTTATGAGTGTGCTAAACCTCATATTGTCATTTTGTACAATTTATGGCATTAAACATTTACGGTAGGAGCATAACATACTAAAATACGACATTTACAATAAGGTGGCGTTTATTATGAGTGGTTTTTATAGAGATACGATTATTACATAGGTAACCACCACTACTCCGTTTGAAGGATTCTGAAATTCATATAAACCTACGGGTACTATTATGTCACCAGTCATTTTTTTACGAATAAATTCACGAAAGAACTCTAGACGATTGAACTGTACCATAGAATTTTTCTTAGTTAGAGGTAAGTTAAGAATTAAAACCTGATGATTATGTTGCGATATCGGATATGCTAATAATTAGTGGTATACGTATATGTATTATGATTTTCAGAGCGAAATAACTTAGTTAACTATTATTCCGCCACCATCATTGGAGTGACAGTCATACAACCGCTGCTGTCCATTGAATTAATCCCTGATGATGAACTGCTGGAATGATTGTTCTGATATGAAGAACTAGTGTTGCTCCCACTAGAACTATTACTGCTACAACTCTCTTCCAGTGAGGTAACTGACTCCAAACTGGACTCGTTTTCTGAACAGTGTCCACCTGACCCTCCCTTCAGCTTGGACTCAAACTCAAACAATTGGCCCATAAAATTGAGGTTTGGAGAGATTATTCTCCTGACTTTTTTCACTAAGTCGTACGCATCCAGGGTAGTTTTGTTAATGTAATTTCACAATGTAAGCGATTGCAAACGTCGGCGACCTTGAAATGCCAGCGTGACAATGGATAAGAACTTTGGAATTTGCTTTCCTGGCTTCCTCTACGAAAACACACAACAAACCACAACGTTAACTCTCCATTCAAATACTAACCCCTTGCATTCTTGTACTTACATTTCCATTTTATTCACGAAAGCTCTTAACTACGCACATTTAAACTATTTTTCTCTATACTCTGTACTTACCAATAAACTCACAAGCAGCATCAAAATAGGGCGCCAAATTCTCAATATTATTATCTGACACAGGAATCTGCAACTTCTTAAACTCTTGATTATCATCCTCCTCCATCATCTCATGATTGCCATTATTACACCCTCCAAACGCCACCGTCGCTGAACTGGTATTTACAGACAGGATATATCCAATCCCCAAACTCCTCAACGTCTCCAAATCATTTGAATCTTTGGCATTGCCCACATACAAATATGACAAGACTTTCGACGGTGGCTCGTCCTCCAACCTCTCTGACTGCGTTGGTGATGACAAGACATGAGGAGAAATTGGTGTCATTAGCTGTGGTAACAGAAACAACGGTTGTCTGCTTGACCTTGGCATTCTGTCCTTTTTCCTCTTGAGATCCTTTTCCAAATTAACTGTCTCCCCTCCCTCCTCCACCTGCAATCAAACAAAAACAACCCTCAATCAATCATCATCACTACCTTTCCCCTCCCTTCTTCATAAATTACAAATCACACACCCGCAACACTCCTTACCCTTTCCTCCAAATTCTCCAACACCTCCACACAGGTCCTTTAAGATAACAGAATGTACTCCCAGGGCGCCATGGTCTACTTCCCTGGTAATCGCTTCCAACTAATTTTTAACTAGCTATCTCTCTCTCTCTTTGTTTTTTATTCAAATAAATAAATCAAAATTTACTCCACGTTTTTTAATCCCACCGTTACAGCTCCAATTCCCTTTCAACTTACTTTTTTAGGGGTCTGACTGACTGTTACATTTTTATTCATCTTTCCCTTTACAACACACCAACACACTCGCTCCCGTAGTAAATAGTAAGTGTGTCCATGATAAAATTATAATGGAACTCTTAACGACGACTGACTACTACGACGATGATGATAAATTTTTGTAAGCAATCCTCAAACAGCAGTGCTCTGCTGCTCTTTTACGAAGATACGAGTTTTACGATGAATCTGTTTATATTGCAATAATAATGCAGAGAGGATTTCCTTAACCGAAATGTGTATCTGAATAATAAAATGAATTGTGCATATGTACGTCATATATCCCATGTTACTCCATCCACTAAAATGAGTGCGATGGACAGATATGCAAGAAGAAGTGGAGTGGAGTAAAAATACCTATTGTATACACACATTTTATATGGGGGAAGGTGTATCAATATAATAATAGACTCTTATAGTAATTATTATTATTATTGAGTGTATATATAGAAATGTAGAGAGATGTGTATTCATACATATATATAGATATAGTGTGTTAAATGAATGAGGTGTAATGTATTAAATTTTATGTACATAAACAGAGAAATTCAAGTTGTGTATAGAAATCTCATTGTATGAATGCATTATGTACCTACCAACATTAGATCGGATCTCATAGAAGCACGTTATATACACAAGTCATAAATAAGTTGATAGTGGAACGTTTGTGTAATATGTATTGGTACTAGGGGAATGTAAGAAGTATAAGGTTAAGCTACAAAGATTTTCATGGTGTATGATGACGACCGTAGCAAATGTGAAGTTTTAGTTTGCGTGATATAAAAGGAGGGTGTTTCGGCAAAATTACGAAAAATGATGTAGGACTGATTTACATTGCGCATGGATAGTTATGTAATTGAAATTACTTACGAATTTTTAATTTTAACAAAAAATTTCAATTAAAGTATTTTTGCAAAGATTCAGAAATAATACAGGGGCATTTTAAATGTGTATTATTTAAAGGCATTTATATTTTATTGAGTATAGTGTGTAGTGTGTATAATGTACCGGCCTTATGCAAAAATATGGCGAAATATGTGCTGGCGAAAAATGCATAGTTGAAGACACCCCTTTTTGCTATGGTTGGTCGCGATAAGTAAAACTGGTGTATTTGGAGTTAGTCAACTGTGTAACTGTTTCACAGGTATGAGTCATCGTCAGATGTGCGTGCAACCTGAAGTAGCAGTGCCAGAGAGCTCAGACAGAGAAGAAGCAAACATGATTCCGCACACTCGCACACACATATGCATAAGTATATACACACAACACAAAAAACACTCTGTCTGTGATCCAAGCAAAAAAAAACTTCTGTGAGAGAAGAGTCCCAAAAACTATTTGAGCACATAAAAGCGTTTGGCAATGGAGACGTAAGGCTTGTATATAAAAGTTAGTCATGATGTTGTATGAAAATGTTTTTTTTAGGCATGTTGCATTTATTTGGTTCCTTTTTTTCATATAATGATTATACATTTCTTGTTGAACTGTTCTATATTCAACTATTGGATTAGTTATAGTTTTACTATGTGCAAACTACGAAATAAATAACACCAACGTGTGAAACAAGTAGTTTTTGTGTGTATGTCCTATTGTGCACTTATTTTGCTATTATTATAATGCTTCATGTACTTTTGCGTATTACAATGCTTATTTTTATGCCTAAGTCTCTCTCTCTGATGGCGAAGCTTATTTTGGACATTCGTATAAGAAAAATGCTTATCGTACTTACTAATCTTTGACTTGTCAACTAAAATTTGCTTAAAATGGCGCAGTAGACTTTTTTAGTCCAGCATAAAAATAAAAGGAAGGAAAACGATTCATTTAATTTGTATGACTAAGACGAGCCGAGGGTGAGAAAAAAGATGATGACAGATTAGAAATCACGCGTGTTCAAGTAAATCATAAGCGGGCATAAGGTCATTTTGTAAGAGATGTTCGTATGTAAACTTTATCAGCAAGATGAGTTTTATTAACAAAGAAACATGGAGAGTTAACAGTAATACAAAGATTAAGATTACTCATCTTAAAGTTATCACATAATGACTTTTATGAAATTAAAGATGTAAAGTTTTTACTTAATCTTTTTGTATGTACCACACAAACGTTTTTTTACAGGATGAGCTTAAAACGATATTTTTGACTATGTAACATAAAATATACGTGATATCTTAAGAGTAAAGGAAATTACAAAGCGTGGGAAAGGGACTTTATTGCTTTAGACTTTGACTTATAAAATATAATATTGACTGACTCATTGCATGCCACTTGACACACCATGAAAAAATGCGCTGGGGTAGAATTATTTTTTTTCATAATGGCAAACCTATTCCTCTTGACTCCAGCTCGACAATGTATGGATCTTCTGGAGGGACTAGTGGGGGTGGAGGATTGTTTCTGCGGAACTGGAAGCCTCGCTCGATTTCTTCCTCATCCACGTTCAAATCCGGTTTTGCTTCATCCCAAGGGCCTAGAATGTTTTGCTTGTGTTGAATGTACAAAACGTACAATGAAGGGGATACGACGACAACGAAAAACATGAGGAGGAGGAAGAACAGCGTTAGCCAAATTGATACGGTGTAGCATGCGAATGTTACGATTGAAATCATAATCACAGATCCTGGCGTCCAATCCCATAGCATTCGGCTAAACTGGGGAAAGCAAATGAAGGACATGACTCCAAATGCTACCAGGGCCAAGCAATGGTTATCGGTTTGAAGCCGGGAGGCCAAGCAGATCATTGAGAAGATGGCGGAGTTCATTGATAACGGTCTTGACACGCAGTAGGCCATGATTCCATAGTTATTGCATAAAAGGTGGACGCCAAACATGATGGCGCAAACAGCATGAACAGAGTCGGTGTCCATTGTGTGGGTGACTGTCCGTAAAATGGGGACGAACAGGTAGGAAAAGGAGCCGCAACAAACTGACACCATGCAGTCGGAGAAAAATGGGATTTTCATGAGAGTCTCCAAGTTCCACTTGTCTCGCCAGAAGCGCCACGTTTGGAGAATCACATAACCGAAGACAACACAAACGACTGCGATGTGGAATACTCTTATTGGAGTTATATGGTCGTGCCGTAGATGGTAGTACATGATGAAGTAGAGGATGCAGGCGCAGAGGTGAAGTGAGACTCTGGTTGTGGCCACAATCGCTTCTGTCAGGGTGTAGTAGTTCAGGTTGGTGTTGAGTTGCATGGAACAGAGAAAGTCGGGGTCTGTGTAGTTGTCGTCGTACCATGTTCGTTTGTAAAGGGTTCGAAAGTGGCAGTTGTCCATTTCATCCACCTCTTTGGTAATGGGCTTCTTGATGAATCGGCTAAGGTCCAGCATGTCTTTGATTTGAAGGAGGATTATAATTATCCACTGGAGAAACTTGAATCTGTAATAAAAAGTAGAAAATATTTTTGACTGTAATTATGCTATTTCAAATCTTATTCAGTTAGTTATTCATAATTATTATTATAGACGTCTATTAGTAATAAAAAATTAATGCCAGACCGATGAAGCTTCCAAAATACTTTCACCAGGAGATCATCAAACTCAAACAATTCTTCGCCTGGACCTGGACTTTCAGCCTTTCCACCAGCCATTTTGAAGACAATTTAATTACACACACTTGTGATTATATGAATCTACTTTTAAAAATACTGAATTTTGGCAATTTATAATGCAATCGTTAGTTCCACCCTAACATACAAAAAACAGCGATTACCCCGCAGCGTTTATTAATAAAAATATAAATTAGGATTAAATAAAAGGGAACAATAAATCGATTCCTAATAGCAATTAAACTAAATAGAGAGCAGTAGTTAAATTTTTTAAATCGACAATAATATTAATTAGGTAAAATTATTTTTAAAAAATTGAATACATGATTATAAAAATTTTAAAAACAATTATTGGATTTGTTTGTAACCATGTTGCTATGGGGTCTTCACATGGTTTCCAATACCATTTACTGATCATATACAGTTAACTGACTGACTAAGACGCATTTTGCATATTAATGAAATACGTAATTATAATAAATATTTTTGCTCAATTAACTTGTACATCCAAAACATATAAGCAGTTTCCATTATGTGAATGTACTACATAAAGTAGTTTTTTAAAACATGCGAAATAATGAGGACAGATTTTAAGATAATAGAAGAGGTAGATTAGACACATGATAAGCGATATGCATTAGCTTTCGTGAAAGCATAACTGCCAGACCATCGCCATCCTTTCCCCTTCCGACTGATCATTAGTCATACACTATGTATTTAGCATCTTTCCCAGCCCTTCTTTGCATATTACACCTGTCTGAGCTGATTTCCATAAATTTAGAGATTCATCTCCTGGAAATAGTATTATCTTTCGAGCGTCTAATGTTTCGTTGTCTTCAGCTCTCCTATATAAAACATGTTGCCGGTAGATAAAAGAGAAAATCGAGGTAGAGAAATCAGGAAGGCCGAAAGCCTCATTACCTGATTCTTCATGACGCAAACTTTCTGTCGCTTTAATACTCCAGGAAGTCTATAAATGCACATCATTACTCTTAGTGCTTCCTAAGCCTTTCTTCTGTTCTGGGTGTGTTGATGATGATGATGAAGTGGATCAGATTTGACGAGACGCAAATGACTTCACAGAACCACGGATGGCTTTCTGTTTTGAAATAGTTGGATCTTGCTGAGGTAAAAAGTAGATAGAAACCTTGATTGTGCTCAAAACTGCAGCCGCTAAAAACTCTCTTCATCATTTGCATTTTCGACACAGGAAAAGAACTCAGAGTGTATAATAATAATATGTACACATAGGCCCTTGTCACTCCAACTTTTTTACTTCTTAGACGAGTACCTAATGAAACCTGAGAGTCGATCTGTAAAAGAGTGAAATATAGATGAGAGACAGTGATCTGATGTGAAAAAGAGTAGAAAAAATGTAAAAGCGTGAAAGAGAGGAATCACATACATATAGTATAGGGGAAACGTAAAGAAAGCTGAAGGACGCATAGTTATCCTCCATTTTCTTACCACCACCACCAAAAAAATGGAATCGGTTTTTACACGAATATCATGCGGAACAGAGAGAGCGGATAAAACTTATGCATATAGTAAGATTTGATGAAACGTGACATAACACAAGAAAAATACGACGTGATTGATGGTCTTGTTGTGAGAAACTTTTACTCTCTATATTAGTAATGTTAACGCACCACCACCATAACGTAATGGAAAAGAAAGCACCACAACAATTTCTCCAATAATGGCTGGTACTCATATGGGTGTTTCCCTGGGGAATGGAGCAATCGTGGAATTTTCACGGCTTGTTCACGAATTTGGTACTCACTTCCAACATTTTGCTGCGGAATTCCGCAAAAATT
>JAHZNG010003152.1:0-22991 GCA_027744375.1 Orchesellides sinensis
AATATAATACATGTGGGCATATGACGTGCTAAACGAGAGCTTATCCATAGTAAAGTTGTAAAGGAAATCCGGAATCTGGAACGCGTCATGTTAAACTAATGCATAAAATGCCGTACAAACAAAGATTTCTCATATCTTATCTAATAGTATCTGATAAAGGTGGCATTGAAAATGTGAAAAATATGTATATGTGTACTCATTCCCAAAATTTGCGCATAACATTATTCCAGCTTGGGTGGAACATTTAGGTAACCTAATTAAGCTTTAATGACAACAACTCCGCTATTTTACACATTACGTTGATACTGTTTAGATTAATTTTAATTTTTTAAAGTTTGTAATTTAAGTGAGAGACAATCGTGAACTTCTAAATTGTCGATAGTAAGAAGCTTAAAATGGAGGTAACAGAGTTATCTTCAACTTTCTACAAATTGCACTTTTTAAAACTGGGTACAGCCATTCGAGAAAACGGTACTACTAATTTCTAATTAATTATACAGATTAATTTCTAAGAAAAATGCAATTTCATGAGTGCAAGTTATAACATGCAATTTATAAATAGGAACCATCAAGCTCTGTTTGAGAAATCATTTTAATACACCAGTGATTACATTAGAAGGAAAGATCGAAAATGAATCTAATAGCATTGAATTAGAAGCAACTAGAAACAGCGACTCGAGAAAATTATTCCGCACAACCATCAGTGCCGACAAGTGCAATATGGTATGTGCTCGTAAGGAAGATTTATATTTAATTATCAGTTGATGCCATTGTGCGTGTATGTTTTATTTCCTTCATTAAAATATTTGGTAGCAATGTCAGCTAATTTCAATAAAGGGAGACATACTTGGCTTTGCCACCATGAAGGACATTGGGTTATCGACCTACAGTTACGATGTGCTGGATAACAGAAAGACATCGTTATTTCAGGTGTCTAGAAAACAAATATGTGACGGGCAGATAGAGTTTAATGTGAGTCTTCGTTAATTCATGCATTCTATTCAATAAATATAACATACTACTGACACTTAAAAACATATATAGTCAATAGTGAATAGCATTAAGATCTAATTATTTGGTTACAAGAAATATGATATTTAATTCTTCTGTGATGTTGCCATTTTCAGGTTAAGGCATCTTTCGGGAATATTATTGCTCGTATTAACATCTACAAAGGAAAATCATTCCTTTCAATGACTCCAGAATTGGACTTTATGTCAAAGACGAGACTAATATGTCTGCTACTATTATCGGTAAATAAGAAAATCAAAGTGCTTCCTTAAAATATTGAGAGACACTGAGAAAATTGCTGAGTGGTCTTATACTCCAGTTAGGGAATAATAACTTTATGTCCTTTTTATTTTGGTATACAGGATGTGGTGGAAAATCATCACGAGGATAATTTTCCAACTCATTGTGTTTCATTAGCAGCCAATGCTACAAAACCTCACGCAAAGTTTGGATTAGTTACTTAATTATCCTGTTGGGCTCAAAGCGAATATTTCTCATACTACCAAAAAGATAAGTATCCATACCTATCTACTTCTTCCTCTATCTTATGTCGCTCTCAAATTACCTAATGAAACAACAAAATCGCAACCTTGTCTATGGTACCGACTAGGGTTTTATGCTTACTTCGATTAATTTTAAGATGATGTAAATAATGTATTACATAGAATTTATTATTAAAGTGTATTATAACTATTATGGTATATATTGACAAATATGTTAGTGTTAATTATGAATATTTTCGTCAGCATGTAGTATTAGGGAAGATTGTCATTCCAAGGTCGACTTTATCCAAGCCTTCAAGTTCACTTGAAGATTCTGCTCTTAATTTTAATCCAGGAATTTTATCGATAATCTTGAGTATTATTAAGCTAAGCACGAAAGACCAAATCATTGATGCAGCTGAACCAGCAAGCTGATAAGGCACCTGCATCCAGTTCCCCTCCACCCAGCCTCCGCGAATAACTGTTCCATCGAGGGCAGCAATTTCAGACTGCGCAAATACTCCAGTAAGGATATTCCCAACGACACCAGCCAAAGCATGGACAATAAATACATCAGCAGCGTCATCAACACTACAACAGTGCTTCAAGCTTGTCACCATATTGCATATTATGGCTGCCACTGTTCCAAAGACAATACTAGCCAACGGTCCTACGAAACCTGATCCAGGAGTAATTGCCACAAGACCTATGATAGCTCCACTTGCAAATGCAACAGGTGAAAACCGTTTTGAATGGCGATATTCAAATATTACTGATGTTATCTATACGGTTGAGTAAATTGCTTTTTTAGACTCCGGAAAAATATTTGATGGAAGATTTGTTCAAATTTTTCTGTTTACCATCCAAACCAAATAAGAACAGCTCCAATAATTACATTTTGGACTGTCTCAGGAGCATCATCGTGGGCATCTTGACGCTTGCCTAAGACAATTGCTAAAGCAAGCGCTGCCGACCCACTTGCAATATGAACTGGACTCCCTCCTATAGACATTTTAGAAAAAGCAACCCAGTTCTTACTGTACAAAACTAGTTTTTATATTGCATCTATGACATTGTTCATTGCCACACTGACAGATTAAAATACTAAAACAGACACAGAAACTAAATTCCGCAAGACATGCATTATCCGATTAAAAGTAATGCACCCACCAGCAAAGTCCAGGCTACCCAAAATATTTGCCCATCCATTTGGATTCCACACTGAGTAAGCAACGACATCATAAACAACCGTAGTCCATATTAGCATAAAAACAACCATTGGAAAGAATCGAGCTCTTCCTGCTCCCGATCCGATGATAATACTGGGCGTCACAATAGCAAACATGGCTTGATAAATGGAGAAAACCAATTCTGGAATTTTAGGACTTCCCGGAGATGGTTTGTCCCTCACATCGAAAAACAAGGCTTTGTCTATGTTACCGACAAAACGGCTTCCTTCTGCGCTGAACGTTAGTGTGTAACCGATGAATAGCCACTGGGATATTTTAGAGACACGAATCGGATAATGTTTAACAGTCAAGATAATGAAATACTTTTAAATCATTTTAAAGTTTTAATTTCATTACAAAGTCACCTGAATAGAAACTACTGCCGCTGCAGCCAGACTGAGCATAATCATAGACAATGCATTCTTTGATTTAGTAAGCCCACTGTAGAACAAGCCAACACCTGTGCAGTTCCGTGATTATTAAAAATTTAGTTTTCTGTGAAATTAATACTTTTGTAATGCAACAAAAATAAATTCTCCGAACCTGGACTCATAAGCCAGACAAGGGCAGATGATGTCATAATCCATGAAATGTCGCCAGGTTGATATGTAAAACTAGTCGTAGAAGACGAAATATTTCCAGGTTTGAGTATTTCTGTTGTATTGTTTTGTTCCATTTTTGGACGAGGTTTTTACAATTTAAAGTTTCTTTGCTGGATTTAGGAAAACTTTTGGAGTCTTCATATACCGTCTAATTCTCTAAAACCTAAGCTATGCCTTCTAAAACTGACTTTAAAATACAATATACTATTCAGGGGCTTTTATTTAATAAATACGGATGAACGATAATAACTAGGTATCATTACTGTTGCTTTTTATCGAAAATGACCTTGAATAATGATAAGGTAATGACTATTATACTGTATTTATGAATTTAGGATTTCGTGATGTTAAGTCAGAACCATCGCCAAAGTATTTGATTAGAAGTATGCGAGATAAATTCATGGCCGAGATACGTATATGATTTCGTTTTCTTAACCTAAGTCATTATAGAGGGTGTAGACCGATGACTTCCAAACTGACGACAAGGCTTGTTGATTTCAATGTAATTATGAACATTTCATAAAGTAACTAATGATATTTAAAATCTGCTTTATGTACATAAGTACATTTATAATCACGGGATTGGTCCAAGCTCATGAATTTGACATTGAAGTCAAGACGCACAAAGCAAAGGTTTTGAGGATTTAACATGTCGTAAACGAAGCAATATCCTACGGGTTTTTGGATGAAAGTAATTATGTATAATCATTTCATGTTGCATTGAGTAAGGAGTAAAAGTTTTGAATTTCAAGATGTATAATTTTATGTGCTTTATTAATAAAGGAAATATACTATAAAATAATTTTAAAATTTAGTTACAAAAAATATTGTCTAATAATTCACTCTAAATCTTCTCCTTCCACCGTTGCTGTTGCTGAAACGATACGTTCTTGAGTTTCCCCTCTCCTCTCGTCTTCTTCTTTGAACTTTGGTCTGTTGAATGGTTTTTCCATCATCCTCACAGATTTGAGATCCGTATGCTGTTGCTAAAACGATACGTTCTTGAGTTTCCCCTCTCCTCTCGTCTTCTTCTTTGAACTTTGGTCTGTTGAATGGTTTTTCCATCATCCTCACAGATTTGAGATCCGTTCCAAGCCATGCTAATTATTTTTGGCCTTGGTTCGTCTCTAATTATTCAAAAATGTTGTCAAATATCATTCTTTGGAAACCACATTTTAAACCTAAATTATAATATTAGATAACTAAGACTCTTATAAATGCTGCATAATGTTCTTCTTACCTAAACCATGAAAGCTTAAGTCGGAAGGAAACATCGTCTCCTTTTGTTACATTAACTGCTTCTTTGCTTCTGAAAGTAGCTTTTCCGGATTCTGCATCACTATCGACCCAAACACCCCAACCCTATGAACACATGAGCAATAAATTAGTAAAAATGTAAAACGATAGAATGAATAAAAAAATTATGTAATTAAACATTTCTGAAACTGATAAGATAAAGTTAGTTTCTCATTACCCCGATAAATGTGAACTCAACATCGGTATCCAGATCCAGTGACCATACACCCTGGAAGTCTTGCGGGGCTGGAAATGTGACATTGGCCATGTAATGGAGCAACCCCTCCCTCTCGATTTCTATGACATTTGAGCAATCATAGGAATACCCAAATGTGCAGATTCCTGCAAGAATAAGTGCGCTTATGAGTCTGCTACAAGCCATTGTTGCCAGAAGTATTGTCAGCTAGAAGTTTCTTTAATTGGAAGGTTATCAAATTTCTACAAAAATATTGTAACTATAATTCTTTGTACTCCAAACTTAAAAATGCTTCTTGCAAAAAATGCTGATTAGAACTGATGACTGGAAAAGAGATGAGAAGGTTTTTATACCAATTGTGCCACCTATTTTGTGTACCTGGCTTTTTTACAAGCTGCAAACATCACAAACATTTATTGTAATTACATGACGCAACCCACCTTGTTGACACCACTTGGATCTTAAGGAATCGCAATTGTGTAAACGTTACGTGAGGTCTCGATTAATACTTAAAGAAATTTTAACTCGTGATGTTAAGGATTTTTTCATCTGATCTTAGTTCCACCTCATGATTCCACCCACTATTATTCCACCCAAACTGCCCGTACTAAAATGCAATTACATAATGTAACCTTTGTACATGCTTAATACATGTATACAGTAATTTTATAGCAATTTAAAATCTTCATCAAAATTTGTGCACAAATGTATACGTGACAGATTACTTCCAGTTCCACAGAAAATTGCGACAGCGTCTTACAAAATACTATAAGCCGAAGAAGGAGTGTCACCTGCCAATTCTGTCATCAGCCAATGAAAAACTAGCAGAGGGCTTGATAAACATGAATATCAATAACAAGTGATTAACCAAGTTAATAAAAACAGATGTGGCAATAAACTACCTACCTATCAATCGCATTATCTACCTGTTAAACTTTTAGCCCAACCTACAAAAGATGTAAAACGGTCATACGCCAAAAATCAAGTAAAGATTAAAAAATGAACATACTGTAAGGTGAGATAGATTAAAGATGATTGAATAATACACAAAACTGTTTTCTTTTCCAGGCTTATGGGATTGCAAAATAATGCACAGGTAAATGGAAACATTTGCATATAAATATCAATATTCATAGTCAACATCATTGCACTATCATCGCCCTATCATTATAGAATGCCCTTCCGATTTTGAAAGATTATGTTACTTCAGGTACAGGTCCATACATACATAGATAATTGTGTACCTACGGCTTATGTGACCACATGAATTCTCACAGTAGTGGCCGTATATGGTAATGTAAAAAGCTTTATTTTTGGCCTTCATATTATACCGTTCTTGCCTTAGGTTACTTACCTGTTCATAATATGTATGTTGTGCTGTGACCTATCTAAGTGTTATTTAAGCTGATAATATAATTTAATGTATGTATTGTGCAATTTTGCTAAATTCTTTAGGTATCTAAATATTTCCAAAGAACAGAGTTTAAAGTTTCAAAGTCACATATGAACAACTTTGAAGGTAAGAAAGCATCATTTGAACGTGGAAGGCTTTCTAGAATTGTATGCTATGACGGAGCTTTCTTTTAAGTGGAAATATCACGCGACCCAACCAATTTGACTTAGGTAAGTAAAGTTCAATCAATACAGCACGTCCGAGCAGATCATAAAAGTGTAAAGCTTCATATAAAACTTGTCAGGTCAAGTCAAAGTCATACAAGACAGTCTTGATCATGAGATTACGTTGTATTTCACAAGAAAAAAGATGTTACTTAACAATCCGCCTGCGCCTGCAGGGATTTTAGTAGCCCAGCAAACTTGTACCAGTAAATGCCATAACCTACCCTCTTTCATGTCATGCCATATCATGCCGCCAATATGCGGAAGAAATTGTTATTCAAACGCGTCTGTCAAATTAGTCCCCCGATTTCTGTCAATCTCATATGCATCCATTGGTCTATTCCATATGATGTATGAAATACAATACAATATTATGCAATGCATCAAGGGTACAAGCTCTTTGGTGCGCATGTCTTTGCTAGACCTACATGCCTATTCTATTGTTATTTCCTAAGCAGGGACAATGTAAGAACAACGTCAAAATCGTCTAAGAATTTTTGTGACTTACGTTGAGCGGCATAGTTGCATTACTCAAATTTTAAAGGTGATTGATCAATCGATCAGTGATCACAAAGACAATAACCTTGATTTGACTTTCTTCGGTGCGAAAAAGAAATATATGTAAAGGAATTGTGTTGTTTTATATGCGACAAGCGTGTGGAGTGTGGACAGTTTCTAACTGGGAGAGGGAGGAGCTTAAGTTGCTGTAAAAAAGAAACGCGGTTATCGTCGTTCTTATCTTTGTTGGAAATATTTTGGTAAGGTTTGTAAGTTTTCAAATATGCTTGTAGTGATTTAAAAAAGTGTATATGTGATGCAATGTGTGACTGGAGGAAATTTCACCTGATTTTGAATAATTTTTTGTACTTTTAGGGTAAAGGAGAACCGTTGGAAGGGTTGGCGTCAAAATGGTGTTCCAAGTGGTGGACAAATTCAGTCATGAGACGTTCTTGGCTGCTTTCAAGCTGGAGAAGGTGAAAACGGACACTTTTGTGTTTCGCCTTCACTACAAACTGAGCATCTGGTTGGTATTGCTGTACTCCTTGGCGTACATGTTTGTCCAATGGAAGATGCCCATCTCATGTCATTTCAGCCACGGGGACAACATTGGATCCAATGCTGACGTGTTGAATGACTTTTGCTGGGTACATGGCACGTATGAAGTAAAACGTCCGTATGAACAAGGTAAAGCTTATTAAAACGTATGATAGGTATATTGATTGAAATTAGCTAATATGATTATTTTATGATTTTTAGAGTCTGTTATGTCCCATCCCATCAAGGGTATAACTGGACAGCACGATGAAGTCAAGTATTATCATTACTACCTGTGGATGTACTTTTTCATAGCGTTTATGATCATTCTGCTGTATGCTCCAAGAAAGTTGTGGCGCTGTATTGAAAACAGGCAGATGAGCTCACTGACTAAAGAGTTGAATTGCTTTGACGTTCGGGTGACAAGAGAGACTGTTGAGGGGAAGGAAGATAAACTGGCAGAGTATTTATTTTCGCATTTGGGATATCATGGAAGATATGGGTTTGGATTTGCCTTGTGTGAATTCCTGAACGTGGCAGTCACTTGCAGTTTAATGCTGATCTTGGATATTATTAGTGGACATGAGTTTTCGATGCACGGCGTGGCTAGCTTGGAGTATATGCAGATGCCCCCTTCCAGAAGGATTGATCCCATGTACAAAGTATTTCCTATCCTTGGGAAATGTTCTTTTAACAAGTATGGACCGTCAGGAAACATTATACCGTATGATGGGATCTGTGTGCTGCCTTTGAATTTAATTAATGAATGCGCGGCTGTGTTCTTTTGGTAAGGAGATATTAAATCACAAATGTAGTGATCTGCATACTGCATGCACACACTTAAATGTAAGGGGGTTTGTGTATGTATTAAATTAAATGGTATATTTTCTATTTCTGGTTATAGGTACTACTTTATGATACTTCTTGCCATTGGATTTGCAGCGCTGGTTTTTCGAGTGGTATTAATGTCGTCCTATCGAGTTCGAAGAAGCCTTTTGAGTGCTATAACTCCTTTGACACCAAAAGATGATCTTGTTAGGATAGTAGACGAATGCTCGTACAGTGATTGGTTTGTACTGTATCACCTTGGGTTTTGCGTAGATCCTGTATTCTTCAGGGAGATTACTGAAAAGTTTGTTGTGAAACTTCGTAGAAAGGGTACTGTTTAAGTTTTTTCCTTAATTTTTAAGGTAGTGGGATTGTATGTATGTATATAAGGGATGAGTTTACGTTTGTAACATGATGTGAACGTGAAAGTATACAATCATCTAATACAATTTCCTTAATACAAATATATGAAATATGCAACGCAGCCATTTACAAGCAAGATACACTTATGGTTTCATTTCTATTATTAGCAGTAGCAGTAATCTTAGAAAAAAAGTAATGTATTATTTACTAAGTTTTTATTAAACTTCAACTTTCCATATACACATATTGTGTAACATAATAATAGTATAATAGCAATGTTACATCACAAGTAAACTAATGTAAAATACAATAATATTTGATTTTAACGTAATTCAGTCATCTTACTTTCATATTATATTACCTTTAGTTATTACGACTTCTCCCCCTTCTTAATCGTGGCTTTTCATGGGGTATCAACAGGTACCCATCTTCGTTAGACACAGTTGCTACTAGTGCCTTTCTAACATATTTCCGTGTTGGTTTGGATCTTTTCTCTGCAGTTTTCTTTTTCACATTAAGGGTTTCCCGTTTCCGTCCAACAACTTTACTTCCTGAGACAGACTTAAGGCCTTTTGCCTTTTTAACTGGGCTCCATTCATCTTCAGAATTTACGCAATTCCAGTTCCGTTTCACTGGTACAGCTTCCAGACTTGTGATAAGACGGTCTGCTTTAGATTCTTTCTTAGTAGTGTTCTTTTTCACATCGCGTATTTTCTGTCTTCGTCCAACAACTTTACTGTCTTGAGCAGATTTTCTACCTCTTGCCTTTTTATTTGGGTTCTCTTCATCGTCAGGTTGCAAGGATTTCCATTTTCGCTTGACTGGTACATCTTCTAGCTGGTCCAAGGGGGTTGCGATAAGACGGCTGACTGCAGACCATTTCGCTAAAGTCTTAGCGTCAGGAATATATGGCCGCTTGGTTTCCTGGTTCAGAGCCTTAGTCCGACGAAAACGAGCATAAAACTTGAATATTTCATTTTCGAAATCACTGATATTATGAATGTCGTCCTTATTTTTGAGCTCCAGACCACGGATGTGAAGAGCTGATGCAACACTCTGAGGGTTCTCTGGGTGGAATGTTCCTGTAATTTGTTCAACAAGTCATACAATAATCAGCAAACAAAATAAATCACAGGTACATAAATGTATAATATACAAACACAGGGCTACTCACGTCTGTCAAAAGTCCGCTTTCGTTGCCCATGTAAATTTATCCAATTTCGCCAATAATCGTCACGGGTTCGTACATAGCGAGACAAAGAATTAATTGTGGATTCTAAAATCTCTTTGTCGAATGTTAGCAACATGTGTTGCAAACGAACCTCCGACGGTTGTCTGTCCTGCAGTAGACCAACAAAATTTTGATGTTCCTTTGGAAGGGGATGAGCTTGAACCTTCAACAACAATTCCAACATCTCCTTCAAGTGCTTGTATTGGAATACGTTGTACCTTGTCATTGCATACGCTTCATGATACTACGAAATATTATTAACCAAAAGACAAATATGTGAGATAAAGTTTTCCACAATAAATATACTCTAAGCTTCATTGTTGGTATTACTGCTAGTTTCGTTGCTACACATACCGCTTCGAGAGAGTTGTTGAATCGCTTGTCTTTCAACCTTCTCTTCAAAATTTTGTAGCGTGTCAAGCATCCTTTCCTGTTTTTGAAAGAGGTAAACTCCTCGGATATCTTTTGCCAATTCCGTTTCATAGATACAGCCAACTGCAGTAGCATTTTATCTTCCTCTCTAAAAACAAGAAGCTAGCTACATTAACTGGAAAGATAGGGCTCAGGTAGCTGCTTATTGTCCAGTTTGATGCCATTGGTAAACTTACAGAGTCCAAGGTACAATCCAATCACTAAACAAATTGTTAGCTCGGTCCCTCCATGTAGTTTCACACCTCCAGGGCAAGTAAGATAACAAGCATCCAAAATGACCTTCCCGTGCAAGAAATGGTTTCAATTTTTCAATCGTCAATATCAAAAGGCAGTCTTCAACTCTGGTAAAAGCGCCATTTCGTAGAACCGGATTTATAGTTTTCTTATAGCGTTCGATGACCTGACGCTTCGTGGCAGAGGGATTGTCCAAACTTGCAGCAACCACTCTCCAGTTACCAGGATGCTCCTGCAACTTGGCAAGGACTTGTTTATCCAATGTCTCATTCCAACATAGTTTTTTTGGTGGGTCGATCCTATTACGAACTCTAAAATAACACTGGTATGCAGTCCTACCAGGTTTCTTCAATAAAGACGTCATGGCGTTCAGTTCATTTGCGACAGCGAACCAGTCAATGTTTTCAGCCGTCGTGTATATTTCCTGAAACATAATTAATGAAAACGTTGAATCAAATAGAATTGATTCAGCTTTTTTAAATATGTTGTGATTGTTGGTTAACACATCTTTTTCCTGTCTCCTTAAATACACTACTACTGTACCTTCAGTCGACGACTTTCTTCGACCGTCCACCTCTTGTCGTTAACATCAGGATGTACTTCATGTCTCCAAGCTAATTCGCAATCTTCTGCTGTACGTTGTTTACGACTTTTCAGTACCTTGATTTTGTAAGTGCCCGATTTAATTAATTATCAAAACCCAAAACTTTTAACTGATTTTTAAGTATTTTAGAAAACATTGCTTTTACCATCTTGTTGGATACTGCAGCCCAGTCAACACAACCATTCTCCATGAAGACTAACTCTTCATATGATTTAGCTTTTAATTTCTTCTCCTCAGCTGCACGCCATTCTGCAGCCATTCGAGGGGTGACTCTACTCCGAATTACGATCCCATTTGGCAAGACAGCAATAACTGGATATACTGCACCATGTCGATCACTTAATTCTAATTCTGATTTTTTCGGACGACCAATGCTTCGGTTAAAAGATTCTCTGAACCGACCCTCATCAGCCATTTCTGCGTCATAACCAGCGTAACAATCTATCATAACGTCATCATATCTGTCTCGCAACAATTCCAATCTCTTCGTGTATAATGCTTCTTTGATGCATTTCTTCAACTCCTTCAGGTCCTTCGTTGTCCCTGTCAAGATAAAATATCTAAGTATACTACAAAACATAATTAACAGGTGACATGTACATACATCCGTACCCATTAATATATTCTATTCATATTTAATACAACACCTACATTTCTGCTTGTCTCTTTTGAAAAAGCATGCTGGATAAACTCTGTCACGTTCAACAGCGTCGGAAGTGAATGGGGCTGCCATTAAACCGTCTTCAGATTTAAAGTATGGAGGTTCTAAGGCCAGACGGATAGGTTTAAGACCCCAAACACTGGACTCGTCAAATTTAGCGTTGCGAACGCTCAAAGCATCATGAATTTCTTCAAACTCCTCCTGTAATAATTGAAACAATTAAATGAAATGATTAATGAGCAACTTCATACCATACGATAGCAGTTCTTTAAACAACTTACTATAATTTTATCCTTGTCGTAGTAAACTTTTTCAGTCAGGCCAACTAAATCAAGCAGAGCTCCTCTGGCAGCAATAAGATTGTCCAATAACTGGTTGATTTTGCTCGTGACTTGAAGTGTTGCAACTGTTTAAAATTTAAATTTGGATGCCTCCAAATAATAATCATGGCAAATGATAGAAGATTGAATATAAGGAAGCCAACAATACGAGGAATATTGAATTGTTTACATGCTAACCTTTCAAAATGTCATCCAACACGGACTTAGAGCCGGGTCTTCCATCTTCTAGCAGTGTAGGATACCTCGCACTATATTTCCTTTGAAAATGTGGAAGCCACCCCAACACTCCATTTTTCGCTATTTCCCCATCCCAACGTTTCCCCACACCTTCAATGGATACCCAACTAAGGTGCTCAATGGTAAGTTGTTTCATTAAGCCATTCTTCATGTGATAAGAGCACAACTTAGCCGCAAATGCTTCTGGGCAAGCCGAATATGCCTTAGTTTTTTCATTCAACCATTGATCCTGAGCGTCAAGGACTCGCCATAAATGGCGGTACACAGTTACATCTGCTCCAGGCTTCTCTACAGGCACCTTTTTCAACCTTTCTGTATATTCTTCGTCAGAGTCAGAGTCTGAACCATCGTTCTGTATGATATCTTCCATATTGTTGGATGTCAAGGCTAGAATATAAGAAAGCATTTTAAGTAAGCAACATGCTGCTTCCAGTTGATAACATGTTGTACAACGAATGAATCTTACATCGTCTCATTGTGCTCCTGATAATAGTACACATTTCTCGAACTTCATCTTGAGACACTTCAACATCCAGATTCCTTTTTAAGAACTTATGCCCTCCTCGTCCCTTCCTGAAAACAACAGGGAGGTTTATTATGATTACAAAATTAAATGAAAAAGGCAGTCATTATAGATCCGTATCGAAAGCTTGCTTTGCTTTGCTTACCGTGGAGCAGGACGAGGACACTTGACCTCACCCTCTTTGTTACACATGTCGTCAGCAATCGGCTCTTCTTCATCGCTTTCACCGTCAATGCCCACATCAACCCGTGCCACGCCTTCGTCATCACTTCCATGGTCGCGAACATCAGCTTGCCTCAGTATTTCCTCCCTTGCGCACAACCTCTGGACTACTTCATTAAAGCGCCTCTCCTCCAACTCCTCTGCAGTATACTTTACATTTGCATTCCTCGCTTTTCGTTTCTTGTAAGCTCTACGCCGTCTCTTATCCGGTAATCCCGACTTGGGTCCCTCAGAACTCTCATCTGCATCACTGGCAATTGGCTGCTTAGTTCTTCGCCGTCCAGGGGGATTCTTGGCTTTTGGTTTCTGAATTGCTTTAGCCCGGGTCCTCGGCATTTCCTATATATTATCAAACAACCAAGACACACAAGAAAACTAGCTAGTAGAATTCTATTTCCAACTTCTTCCCTCGCTGATATACACTCCTTAATACAACAGTTACATTTTAACTCCTACCAACAACCTACAATAAATTGATAACGTGACTTACCAATTTTTGAGCGTCCAAAAGGTCAAGGTTTTCCCAAATTATAGAAAATTAGCTGTATTAGATCACCAAAATTATCAATTTGCACAATTAACGGTTATAGCACATGTTAGTAACAGTAAAAAATTAATTTCAGACTTTATTGCTCTATCTAATTATTAAATGGTAATTAGTAATCTGGAGCAGCTGTGAATAACTTAAAGGCACACGAATAAATGCACCCAATTTCAGTCAGACTAACCCAACCCAACTCCCGACGTCCCGACTTCAAGAAAAGACACTAGAAGAAAACTACTACTGTGAGAATACAACGAACTGTCTTATCTCTATTATTTTTCTTGCATGCATGAAAAAGCATTTAGAATACTTCCTCATTGAGCGTCAAAGCAATGTCCTCAACACTCAACAATAACGAAATTCGGCACTCCGTAATGCGTAATCGGTCTTTGCCACAGACATAACATAATACTTCGTCATACCTTACTTCCATAACGTCATTCATTATATAATATCACTTTTGTTGAGGTTGGTTGTAGTTCCCATTTAACTTGCTTGGCGTCTCTTGATGGAGCATGGAGTAGCCTAAACCTAAACCTATTCTCTGATACAATGCAAAAGCACTTAGACTTAATCTAAGCGAACAAGTCGACTAGTCGTAGTCGACTTACAAGTAGAAACTCATATGCTTACTCATATAACAATCAATCTAGAATCAGGCCAGGTAGGATTAAAATGTAGCCTGCGCCGATTCGATTGACAAGATAAATGATTGATTTGATTGTTTAAAGGGCAAGAAGGTTTTTATTGAAAGATGTTTAATGTACTAAAAAAGTAAAAATGTAGTAGTGTGTATTTTGTAAGCGTTGAATGTAGAATGTATTTTAAGAATTTTATGATTATGAAGTATTTTTGTAGATTCATAATATTCATTCAGATACATAATTATAATAGTAGCCAGGAAATAGACGAAAAACTATTTTACTATTTACAATTTCACTCAAAGTAGATCCCGTATACGCAGCAGTTGCAGTAGATGGAAGGGTTTTTGTAAGTGTGTGACACGTAAGAGTCTCGAAGGGGATCCCACAAGCATCTCATCCCAATATGCAAACCTTGGCGATTTAAAGGGCCAAAATGAACCAGGACAATGATTTTGTACCTAAATGAATAATTAAAAGTACTTGATGTATTTACTTTTAGGTGACTTATGGGATCATTCATTTGAAGTATTTACCGATCGAATCGAAAACTCAAGACACGCCCACGAACTTTCTCTGCAACTCTCATAGAAATGTCGTTGGATATATCCGACTTGTACTTTACTTTTGACAGCATTTCTTCTAAAGTGATCTCCAAGACCATTTGGACTTTGTCATTGTTGAATGGCTTGTAGGGCCAGAGACGGAAAGTATTCTCGTAGATTAACTGTAAGAACATAAAGGTCACATAATGCTAAGAATACTTGTTCCTTTTTTTCAAGACATGCAAATTTACTTACTTTAGGACGCTTTAGAGCTTTTAGAGCTGGTGCTTCTCCTTGCTCAGTTTGAGTAAAGAGGCTCTGGAGAGTGCCAGCCAAATCGCTAGGAGGGGCATCTGCTTTTCCCTCGGGTTTTACCCCTTCATCTGACTTTCCTTTCTTTGAAGCTGCTGAACCTCGCTTTGATCCCGTAATCACTGTAAGATTTTGGTTTAGGAGAAAGGGTTTAGTTAAATATGAATGAAAGTCGACGCTTCCGTCGACACATTTTATCACATGTGTCTACACAAATGCAAGATAATTTGTCACCTTCGGGGGTTTCTTTTAATGAGATGCTTTTCCGTCCGGAGTGGGACTGTCGTTTGCTGTGACTTCCTGCCTCGTCTGCCATTATAAATTAGATCGTGATTGCTGATAGTGATAGTATTTTGCTAGTGTAAGCCCTCTTCACAGTTTGAAACGAAACTATTATATGCAATTCTTTGCATGAATTATTAAATGCACTAAATCCATGCCTTAGGCCTTGTTCGCTAATGCTAAAAGAAATTTTTTTAGATTCTTATACGTACATACATTGTTGCTGAGAGACAGTCCATCACACTATATTGTCAATAGAGATATATAATATTTATTATATCTCTGTTATATTGTCTAGAGCATAGATAGATTCAATCCAATTATTATTGGTGTTGGTTGTATGTAGTGGTAGTCCAAACCCGATTTGTCATTGAATTCAATTTGTACGAAAAAGAGTTGAAGGATTCATTACCATTAAAAATTTTACCATCGAGCATCTGAATCATTACAGTTTTCAATATAAACAAAAGTTTTATTTTGTAGACACTGGTTAAACAAAGTCTAAGAAAATGGCTCCATTTGTGATGGTTCGCAGCGAGGGGGTTGATTTAGAGACAATTGCGCAAAACTGTTATTTTTAATAGAAACAAGAAATCTACTTTCAATAGGGTAGGATGCTAATGCTACTAAAATGATCCCTTTGCCAGGCGTCGTGGCATCTACAAAAACCAAGAAAAATAAATGTTTTTTTAGTTTTTCATATAAAATGCTCACCAATACCAATGCTAGATAATTTCTTTTAGCACATCTAACAAAAAGTAAAGTATTTATGATTTATAACAAAATACTAAATAATCTCTTTCTGCTTTTAACCGGATAAATTTACATCCCCATGTTTTTCCATAAAACGCACGACTTTGGGTCTTGCATCTGTTAAGCCTACGTAAAAGTCTTAATAGTTTGATTAATGAATTAAAATTAAAGGACATCCAGCACACAATACAATGATGAGATGATGACGCAAAAATAACTTGCGGATTACGGATGAAAGAATCACATTACATGATAAGTCAGTTTTTAGTCCGCTTCGTATTCACAGATTTACTTCACATTAACATTAACCAATTACCGGAATTGTCTATGGTTGATTTGAATGGCTAGTGGATTGTTACTTAACACACCAGACTTCATTCAGACCTTGTATTAGACCAAAATGTAAGTAGAATTTATTCAGAAACAAGGTTCTTCATCTCATGAATTCTTAAAGCAGGGCATTGTCGTCTATAATAATGTCTAAAAACTCAACCAAGTGGAACGTTTGTTTGAGGAAAAGTACAAAACAACAAGGTTTTTCATGATTTTGATGACCATATCATATAACACCTTACAAAAAGGTCCTTGTAACTTTCGATTGCCGAGTTTTATTAAGCTAAACCCACCACGGTTTGGATTATCTAGTTAAAACATGGTTCAAGTTAGATAACAAAAAATACAATTTACATACCTACGCACTTATCGTAATTGAATAAGTGATAAGTGTAACCCCCAGCAGTCGGTTAATTGTGCATTAAGTACATTATGCCTATTTTATACTTAAAATGGTAAAGGTACTTACGTACATACAATGACAATGCAGAAGAATGGCTACAATGCTACAATAATTGAATTTTGCAATGATGAATGATACGGTTCTCTTTTCGAAGCAACCTAAACAATACCTAAACATCATCAGCCTTTTTCAGGGACATCTTAACATCTATATAAAATGAGAATGCAATTAATTCACGATACCTTGTATGTTTTTTGGGATGGGAAGAAGTTGAGTTTTTAAGAGACAGGCTGTTTTTGATATTTTACATTTTAATTTGCTATTTATCTTAAAGAACTGTATCAGAAACATTTCAATTTCAAGTTAAAATGAACATTTCGAAACTTGTAAGACCCTATCTTCTTTATTCTGTAAAACTATATCATTTGCGTTGACGTCCACTAACTAGTTTTTATTTGTCCAGTTTACCGCAGTTGCGACTCTGAATACTCTTCTTATACACTTGTTTTATAAATTAATTTTTCATCTTGTAAATGCGCAGATCACTTATTCATTGCTGCTGGTGGGGGTATGCATGTTGGTCATGGTTCCGGAAGCGGAAGGTGGGAAATTTTTGAAAAAGCTATTGCGGAAACTTAAAGGAGGAGGAGGGGGAGGAGGGGGAGGAAAGAAAGGGGGTGGTGGTGGCAAAGGTGGTATGTTACAGACAAAAAAACAATAATTCCTTTATTTTGTGTTTTTTTCTAAATTTTCATCTCGTATAAAAATCTTAGCTCATTCAAATTTGTAAGTCATATTAATATTTCATCATGGAAGATTACCGATTTAATTACAATTTTGTAAATCTAATTAAAGGTGGAGGATTCGGAGGAGGAGGTGGAGGATATGGAGGAGGGGGAGGCTGGGGAGGTCGTTAGTCGAGATGAGTGTGGAAACTTTATTAAAATTCTTTGTTTATGTGTGCCAGTGTTTAATGTTTTAGTACCTTTGTGTTTCGTACATCCTAGTGCAACTCGAATTGTTCAGTTTTCCACATATTATATATTGCATCAAATTTCTGATCATTTACTACAAGAATATTTTCATTCAAATATCTGTAGATACATATTTAAACTATTTTGTGGATTAAAAACTGAAACTGTTGACTTTTAGCTGTCTGCGACTTCAAGAATTTTTTATGTGGTTTATCAAATTACATGCATGTGCTTCATTGATGAGGATCTAAATAAACCGCATAAAGTGCATTTTACATTATACGTAGTAACATCAAACGTTACAACGTAAAAGCTTCACGTACCACGTCTCCACGTGTTGTAAGATGAAATTGGTTTATTAATGATGAAGGAAACATTATTTTATTGGACCAATAGTCCGATTATAAGGATAAAATTAGGGTCGCAGACTTCCAATTTGAACGGGATCAAATTGTTGCTTCCTTGCAGCCGTTACAGACTAGACGAATATATAACCATATATATATGGCTTGCATTTTAAAATTAAACATACCGATCTGATTCTACTGATGTAAAGTAGAAACAAAGACGCTGTGAATCAAATATAACTCGCAAAATCATTGATGCCTGTAGTAATCGTTTTGTTTTTGGTATAGGGAAGATGCATTTTCAACATATTCATTTATTCATCCATTTTCCATACACAGTCATGCAGCAGGTAAAAATTATACTGCAAGATCATTCATGATTTTCTGCTATATACCTTTGTGAAAAGCACCACCACATATTATAGTACACAGATACGAACAGACGAACGAAGTAAGAAGAGATGTTCCTTGTTTTTTACATGTACATATTATTGCCATTTCCATACGAGCAGTACATGTTTTTTATCCTCGTCTTTCTATATGCTTTGAAATAAAGGTATTCTTGAACATTGCACGAAGGCATATGTATATTCATCTCATTCTCCTTTCCGTATGTAGTGGAAAAAGCAATGTACAAAAAGTAAAGCATATATGTAGGTACGTATTTTATTGAAAACTTGCTCAGCTGCTGAATTCTGCCGAGTAAGCGATATTTTTTACAGGTGCATTTAATCTGTCTGAGTTCGGAAATTAATACATAAGAGGATAAATCAAATTAGCTTATATAGTTCAGATTCAGATTAATCCCTGATATGCTAAACAATAGTTTTAGATAATAGCAAAGATAAATGCACATGTTTTACGAAGTCAGAAGTAGAAGATGTACTGTGGTTCGTAAACTATTTAGTAGGCTCAGTTTAGTTTTTAAATACTTTTCGTAATCTCCGAGGAAGTCATATTGTAAAGAGACTAATAATAATTAAGGTAATCATGACAGGTTGCGCAATGTGGAGCTGGTAAGTGGCAAGTTGTTGCACGAAAAATGCATACGTAGTATATTCACTATTTTATTTTATTGAATCCCTGTCATTATATGCTATACGCCTTCTTCATCTCTGTATTAACCGCACATTTAAATATAAATTTCAAGGTGACTTATGCCCGGGATTCATCTTACTATAATTGGATTAAAGCCATCTCCTTTCGTGCCATATGGTTGTGTCTTTGCCAAACACCTGGAAAACTAGCTTTTAGCGTCCGGTCCTAGATAGTTTTCTGCATTGCACCTTTCACCACAGCTAACAAAATTCTTGGGAACATTTTACATCGTATATAGAGATATTTTTGGTAAGTAAAAGTACACCTTACATACAAAATACTGAATCTTGAATTTTATCCTAATGTATACTACTTACGTGGTTGAAAGAACAGGTTAGGTTAAACAGGAAAGTTTCAAACTTATGTAGGATTATGCAGGTAGGAATCTTAAAATACTCACATTTGAAAGAACGTAGATAAAACGGTTTGCATACTCCTGTAAACATATAATACTTACCATTTTAAAATGACGTCTTTTAAGCATCAAGGCAAAACAGTCAGTAATAGTAATAATGTTCTAATACACCGTAACTGCGTGAGTATGTATAAACTTCAAATTGGTATTTTTGTCTCCCTCGCATGAGCTACATCGTAAATCGTAAAGACGCATTGCATTACATATAAAGGTGATGTTGATAAATGATAACTCCAGTTAACTCGTAGTTAGTTATGTAACATAACATACTCCAACAGATTTTCATTCATTTTGTTGTGGAGCCAAGTGTCATATATTAGGATTATGAAGCAGAGGTTTATTAATGTTGGGTTTGACTTAAATTCTTCTATCAATCAAGCTGAACACATCAGAGATGGTTAGGCAATGCTAAAAGCTATCTGGAAAAGAAAAAGAAAAAAAACTTCTGGAAAGATAACATAAATATTTTTATTCAACATTTTATATTATGGCAATATCTCAATAACTGTTTTCATATGGGCGATGGAGTTATCTGGGGTCTCCATTCAGCTGGGCAGTCGTTTAAAGCAATACGAATTTAGTTAATTACCTATATGATGTAAGGACTAAAGCAGCTGTTATTTTCTCTCTCTTTCAATGTATCTTTAACGATATTCCTTTAAAAAAATCATCGGATGAAATGAAGAAGTTGTGACACTAAGTGTTCATAGTTCATGCATACATATATGTATACTACTGGATTTGTGTGTGTTTGATTTGATGTATAATTGTACTGCATTTGATAAGTGACTGGTTATACTTAGGTGTTTTAAGAACAACTGCACTTAAAAGCCATGAACTGAGACTAAAGAACTGATTTTTCTACCTAAAACGATTTTGTTCGTCACCGTTAAAACCGTGAACATGTAACTTATATAAATAGGTACATGATTATGTATATAATAACTCTTTGTACAACGATCGCGAAAGGGTTAATCTAGATATGTAATATGAAATAGTATAGCGTGCAGTCATCGTCATTCATCATCATTCAATGAACTGCTTAACTTCTATGCAAAAGTAGGTAGGTATTTAAGGTTTTAAATTCATGCTTGTATGGACATCTGCTACGGTCTTCCAGAACAGGCACAGATGGCTTAAATGTGGATACTGCTGGAAATTACAAAATTTATGCAATCTTTATACCTATAGGTAAATTCATAGTCAGAAGCCATTAACAAGCATTTCTCTCTTATTGCATTATAGCATGGTACTGGAATAAATAACTGAAGCCTACATCATGCAATACTGTAATACTTGAAAGATTGTAATAATGAAGTTAATGAAATCTGAGTCAGCATTTAAATTCTTTAAGTTGAAGCGCATAGATCAGTTCTCTTCGAAATGTTTGTCGTGACTTTCACTCAATAATGCTAGCCTCGGAATCCCATAGTATTATTCTTTCAAAATTGACTGATTGTGGAGATGTGAATCGGTCTTTCCATATTCTTACTACTGCCCACGTTGTAATATCAAAAGTCAAGCCGTTGTTGTTCATAAGTGGCATGCAATATGTTTTGCAGGACGTACAGTGTTCTTACAGTGCTTTGCATCACGTGCCTTTTAATATTTTCCAAATTGGACGGTGATCTGAACTTTATGCTTGCCCTGAGAAGGCAGCAGCAGAAGCTCGGGTCCATTAGTAATGGTTCTTTATTATATCTTGTAGATACAGAGTTACCTAGTGATACTAAAGGATATCCATATCCACAAGACGAAGAAAGTGGCAAAGTAGTAGACGGTTACCGGAAACAAGAAATGGACAACAATAACAGCCACGATGAAATGGGCTCCCCTGAGAAGAAAGACAAGACCCCGGTGAAGACACCAACATCGTCAACAAGTGAAGACGTAGACGATGGAAAGTTTACTGGTCAATTCAATATTAAACTGCTCAATGACCACTTGAAGAAATGCATTCGAGAGAAAGATCAGGAGGTTGATATGGATGAGTACATCCGAATCTTTCAGCAGCTTTACAAGTAAGATTAAAAAAAAGAAAGATGCACGTGTTCTAATTGGAGTGTATTTGTTGGAGTGTATTTAATTGGAGTGTATTTTTTACCCCTTAAAGATTTTTCTGCATGCTTGGGACAGTGTTTGGTTTCATTGGCTCAGATGTGAAAAGTAAAATAGAGATTTTGCAAGGGTATCGGGAAGGAAGCAATAAGATTCATTATGAAACTGTGGAGAAAATGATTGCTTACGAGAAAAGTACGGATTATATCAATACCAACAAAGCGTCTTCAGGGTCGAGAACATTTCTACGTCTGCACAGATCTTTAAGTAAGTTTTTGAGTTTCATTTAGGCTCAAAATGGTAAATTATTACATATATACGAACGAAATATGTATGAAATATGAAATGTACTTATAATAACATTCGAAATCAATTCTATTCCAGTTTTCGTTTCCATATTCTTGGGCAAAATGGAATCGCTAGAAGATAGCGATGGAACATCACGCGTTTGCAAGGACGCTTATGCTCAAACTTTAGCTAAATTCCATCCATGGTTGATTCAGAAAGGAGCGGGGCTTGCAATGCTTGGACTGCCTACCAAGAAAGATCTCATTGATAAGGTGGTGAGAAATGAATAAAAATGGAATCCTATTGTTATCCACAAATTAAATATGACATATAGGTATCTATATATGTATTCAATTGTGTTGTTTTAGGTGTGTTTGGATGGCGTGGTGGAATGCAACGAAGTGGTTCCAATTATGAGAGACGTTATCCAGTTAACTAACGAAATTTATAACAAGTGCGAAAACCTTTACACTCAAAATGATTTACATGGTCTACCATAATACTATAATAACATAAAATTGGCATCTTATAATTAAATCTCTTGTGAATCAAAAGGTGATGATGATGTTCGAGATAGTATGTTTTAATTGAAACGAATATAGTTTTTACATCATTTTAACCACACAACATCTTATATGATTTTTGAGTCTTCCTACGTTCTCAATCGAATACATTAAATCAAATAATAAGAATGTAGGAGTCATTCCAATTGTGTTACAATTTTTTGGTGATAATAAATCGTAAGTAGGATAACGGGTAAAAATCGTGCTGTGTACAGAAGGGACTTACAACAAATAAAGTTTGGGAAGTAAAAGTAAAACGTACTTAAAACAATGATTTTATATTATGGAAAA
>JAHZNG010003153.1:0-10575 GCA_027744375.1 Orchesellides sinensis
AACAACACTAAATAGCAAATTTTCATTCAGATTTCTAATATTTGCTTTACAAGTCATATTTTTTATCGTATATGTAAAAAGAAAATTACACTAGTTATATTATATAGTATGTATTTATATAAACAGTTATTGTAGTGAAGACAGTTTTTTAATTAAAAAATTACAAAACGATCTCATCATTTAAAGAAATTTGCGTAAGATCTGGATCGTCTTTAAAACAGGTAATAAACTATTTGCACTATTTATTTACAAATTTGCTACAGTTTTCAAGTGTCCTGTCAAGAAATTGTAGATGTGTGCAAGTTAGAAGGTCACAAGGAGCATCGTAAAATTAATGCGCAATATGCAATTTTCAGTTGTTTCCTTGTTTAAAAACGTTTTGATGTAATCCTGTCCAAACTGGACAATAGGTAGCGGTTTGATATTTGGTCCAGTTTGAGCTGCTGCTGGACCAAACCGTATAACGGGAAAGAATACCAGGATAGGTGCATTTACGTCTTATTATGTTAAAAGAAACGTTTTGTTAAACTTTGTTCATTTGAAATGTATGGCGGAGTCCGTTGTCCATTTGAAAAGAAAAGACAAAGAGATGAAATAAGGGTAACAAAGAATATTGTGCATGTGTGGACGTTAGTGTGAATGTATAGCTATGCATGGCGTTAGCTGTTTTTGTAAATTTGATTTTTAAAAGCATTGTAATCGAATTTGCACTAACACGCACACAGTTATAAATTTGCGTAGTGAAGATCCCTCCATGAATAAAGCTGAAGTAATCTATGAAACGAGGTAATGATTGGAGAAAACGGAGAGTTTATGGAGTATTTTTGCATGAAGAGATAAGAGTATTAATGTAAATTTGATAGTTATTAAAATAGAGTGCATATAGTTGGCATGTCACAATGCGATCTTTGTATGGGAGACAAAAGAGAAGTTGTCAATGGTGCATTGTGAAGCGTCATTCATTTTTCGATTGTAATTTGCATGTATTTCTAATTAATAATGGATAGATATCTTGGAAAGCAGTAGGACTGTGAGACTGGTTTGTTATGTTATAAAGAAAATGCATAGGAACATTATATATATGGTTGTCAATAAAAGGTTTTTTAACTGTCAAAAACGGCTGCAATGTATTATCTGTCAACAAGGAATGATGTTTGTGGAGAATAAAGTCGTTGGACTTGTAATAGAACAAGAAATAAGATGCATCTAGAATGCTGACAAATTTACAATATAATAATAATATGTGTTCTAAAAAGTGTTCTTTATGAAGAGTTTAGTTGTATGCTTGAACGAAGAGTCAAGTAGGGAAGAGGCATATTAATTTGCATAAATTATTTTCATGAACTCTAGAAAGTACACATAAGTGGTGCATGTAAGGTGCAGGTCATACGAGGAGTATGGTGCTTTATGGAGCATTCTTGACAAAGATTAGTTGAATAAATGAGAGGGGCAGTTACTATGTGGGCTTTGTAGTTGTACGCTTTGGTTTAATAGTTGCAGGCGGAACTGATTTATTTTTACCTATGCATATTTATAGTTAGCTGGAAGAGGTTGTGTGTAGTAATGGACATAAGTCTTTTTTGACAGGGCCTATGTGGTGAGTTGTTCAAAGTTGTCTGCCATCTTGAAAGTTGGCTAAATGAATTGATAAAAATAGGTTATTGGTAGAGATAGACGGGAGAGATTCCGTTTTTATTATGTTTCTTTAATTATCTTTATTTATTTGTCTTTGTGGAGTTTCAGGATTTTGATTTCAAAATGGCAGCGAGTACGGAGAAGATTAACATGGACTTAAGGACAGAGTCAGCCAGTGGCGATTGCCTTGTTGAGACTGAAATACGTAAGCATGACTCGGACGCTACCACTTTTCGTAAAGCTACGGGTAGAAGGAAGAGAATTTTATATGATCGCGTAAGTGGAGAAATATATGTCAATTCATTGAATTCAAATTAGGAGATGATGCAAGTTAGGTGAAGATTTATGATGCATTTTGTATAATTTTTAGGAGTTCCTGATTAAGATCTTCCATAGCCCCGCAAGCGCTAGGAAACCATCGGGGTTTCCGATTCCCCATTTAGACTGCACATTGGGAGCATCAAAGGTTAAGAGGTTGCCCTTGCCAGCACCTCCACAGGCGTATCTTCCGTAAGTTCCAGTGTGGACCTTATACAAACTTAAAAATTACAGCTGCAAGTGCTTCATTACTATTGTATAAATGAAAAAGAGGAGTTAATATTGTGATAATTATTACTTTTTTGTAGACCGAAACGAAAGGAAGATGGAGTTAAGCGTGAGAGGGAAGGAGAAGATAATATTAGTCTTCGACCTCATAGTGGCAATTTTTCAGGAGGTTGTGGCCCGAATCTTACTTCCCCTTCCCATGTACCTTCCAGTAGCACTTTTTCAAGGATTCACTCCCATGAAGACTCATCTAAAGGTTACGACAGGTGGTTAAAAATCAAATTTACATATATATCTTTGCCCTTGTTAATGTAGGTTAGTTAGTAAAATATTTATCCACCTAATATAAAAAATTTTTAATTAGTAGGGATTATCATCGAAATAATTTCCGGTATGGGAACCACAGAAGAGACATGAATGACAGGAACCGCTTAGATAGAGACAGAGATCGTGACATGGACCGAGATCATCGGGACAGAATAATTAGGGGAGACCGTTTATCTGGAAGCAACCACAGAGGCTCTAATTCTTGGGCAAATGATGATAATTCGGACTGGTCAAGACGTCGCAATGGCGCACATTTTCCACGTGATCGAGATTATAATACGAATTCCAATAAACGGTACAATGATAGGCGAGAGGATGAACAAGAACCAGAGTGGTTTTCAGGTACATTCTTTTAAATAATGCTTTTTTAAATCTTGACTTTCCAAAAATTTCGAGTTCCACAATGATTATTGATATTATAGGTGGTCCGTCTTCGCAACATGAAACAATTGAACTGAGAGGATTTATGGATGATGATCGAAGGGAAAAGCCTGATGATCAACGGAATGGGTATGAGAAAGACAGTTCAGAGCCTGATGGAGAGGCTGACTCAGGAAGCGAAAATACTAAGAATGATCAAACTGGCGAAAGTCAAATGGACCTTAGTATCGAAAAAATTCTTAAAATGGATCATATCCCAGGAATTTTATCGGTAACGATTTTCTAGAAATTTTTGCTCTCAAACTCTCAAAACGATTTTTAAATCAGGTAGTCAACCAAATTATCTTGTTTGTTGCAGAATGACTTGTTGGAAACCGAAGAGCCTAGTGGAAGCTCACGGTTTAGTCAATTTTTCAAGAGAAATTCAGCTACCCCAGACCCTGGGATGGGTAAAGCTGCTCAGACTGATCACCACGAGAATAATTCGCAGTCTAATAATGAAGGTAGTAAACATTTTGTAGTTTTCAAAACACAATTTCAAAGCCAAAGTTTTGCAAGGTTCATTCTAATTACCTTTACAGACAAAAATAAAGCAGTTCATGAAATGGGCGAATTGCTTCGTAGCATGCTAATCAAGAAAAATACGCCAGCCGAACCAACCCCTGAGCAGAAGCCGAAGGAACCTGTTAAAACTGCTCCCACTACAAAAGACGATGTAGATGCTTTCAAGAAATTAGTTACGCCATTGGTAAACTGACATATCTCGTTTATGATTTTTTGAAATGACATAACTGCTATTGATAGTATTTAATCAGTCATTGCAATTCGTTTCAATTCAGCTCGAGAAAGTTCTTCAGGGTCCTGTAACAGCCAAGAAAGCTCAGACTGTGAAGTCCTCTAATGTTGAACAGACTCACCAAAGTGGCAATGTAATGGACATATTTAAGCAACCCCCTCAACAAAGGCCTCAGCCTGTGCAAGAGGATGCATCCCGTAATAACCCGTTGCAAGATATTTTCAACAATATGATGAATAAACAACATGCTCCACCTCCGGGGGATATAGTGCCTCGATTAACTCCCAACCAGATACTTCAAATGATTCCACCTGAGCTACAACCGCTAGTCGTGAATATGAATGTTTCACAATCAGATTACATGATGCTTATCAACAGTAAGTTACGTTCGTTAGTTCCCAGTCCTCGAGAGCTAGTAACCAATAATATATTATAAGCAGTAAGGTTAAAAATTATGTTCTTTCTGTTTACAGTTGCAAAAACCAATGAGTTGACGTTCCGCGGCGTACTGAATCAGTTTTTGATGCAACAGTGCCCTCCTCCACAGCATATGATATACGCTGGAATTCTAAAGTTACTAATTAGTGGGGCAATCAACTTACCAGGAGTCATTGTGCAGAACCCAGTTAGTCAGGTCATTCCTCAGATGTCACAACAAATGCCAAATCACAGGGCTCCAAACTGTAAGTTGGATTTTAGCGTGTTTTCACAACGTGAAATTAAAAATATTAATGAAAATATTTTTCATTGCATCAGGCGACGAAGGTTCAAAGGACATGACAAAACGAAGTGCAACCCCTGTCTCCAGCATTGCATTTACTCCCACATCTGTCATGCGGAAAATGACAGCAGATGGGGGCAAATCGGCCCCACCATCAAATCCCGCAGGATTTGTTCCGGTGCCTATCTCAGGCGGTTTGTTACCCACACCGCCCAATTCCGCACCTGTGATGATGAATTCCAACAATCCCAATCTTGCATCATTGATGTCAACAATGGCTAGACCTCCTCCTCATATGCAATTTCGGCCACCTCCCCCACCAATGGGTTTGTAGTCTATATTAAAATTGTACAATACCAATCCCTTAATGATACCATTGCGGTGAGGTTGAAAGTAACTTAATAAGAGCTGTTCACTACTTTTCATAGGGTATCCACCAAATATTGGCTTCCATCCGAATATGCCGAACATGATGCCACCTAACGTACATGGTCCAGTCATGTTACCTCCCCCGTTTCAAAACATTCTTCCTAATCAGCCAATTTACAACAAATCTGATGAAAATTGACCGGTTCATTTTCCAGGCAGTTAAACTGCTCTAATTAGTCCAGTCATGAAGTAAATTTTCGTGTTCGTCAAGCAGATGATTTTGAAAATCTCCCCTTTCTTATATTATTAATTCAGTCGTACAACACAGAATAAAACTTTCATATAAAAGTACCTTTATGAAAACATTGTTCGTTTCGTCAGTTAGGTATTAAATATTATAACTTAATACCACCACGTTTTGAGTGTAAGTTAAAAATTCACAAGCGGCGTGAATTCATCAAAAAAAAGTAATAAATCAGTGCAACAAAGTTTTTTTGCATTTATGTAACTATTTATTGCATTTGTTAGTAAATCCATCATTACTCCTACATTGTGCATACCATCGACCATTACTTATGTTCCACACTATGTTCAGTGAGTGCACCAATTAGTCTTGCAATGCCAGTTGTGGCTTCACCATATTTGATCTTTTTAGCTAAATACAATAAATCCATTTCTTCCAGCTCATTCTTTCGAGCCACATGGCATCTGAAGCAATTACAGTTTTTATCTCTGATAATATTTGTGATGATTGATAATTATAATTAAATTTATAGATTTTATAGTTCTAACCTCTCCTTGTCATGCAATTTCTTACTCTCGCATACGATGCATTCATTGCAATTTTCCAATGCATACGTTCCATATATTCTCTCGCAGAATGCACAAATTCCAGCAAATGTTTTTGTATCCAGCACAAATGTACTGTCTACACTTAAGTAAGAGTTCTGTAGTTCAGCCATTTCTTTATCAGTAAACTGCCGACCAAGTACTTCTGTGATTGCTCGTTGTAAAGACTACAATAGAAAGTTTGAATAGTTGTTTATAGATAAATATAATATATACAAGACACCGTTATGAAAGTTCCAGTGGGATTTTCTAAAATACGGTATCTTTGATAAATTAAACCATACAAATGCAGCCGTGGCTCCGTTATGGTGACGTAATTCCGTAGGTATTCAGCAGGGGTTAAGTCTATATTATTACAGTTGAAAGCGTGATCGCTTAAGTCCATTCAATGTAAAAAAAAATCATTAGTTTTGGAAATACTTTTACCCAACAAAAGTTTGTAGTTAGATGGAGCCCCAAAGGTAGCTGTAGAACGTGTCCAAGTTCGTGGAAATCCAAGCCAAGCGTCCTCATTCATTGAAATAGATTTTGTTTTAAAATCTGTTTGGTACTTTTGAAGACCATTAGATAATTTCTGAATCTCATCATTGAGATTCTCAATTTCCTTTGAAATATTTGAACGCAATAATAACATGCGATTACTCTCATTCACATAGCAGTGGAGTGCATACATATCATCGATTTTCGGCTTCATACCTTTGGATTCCATCGTTGCTTGCCCAAGTGTTCATCAAGCACATCCCGTAGACTTTTTAATTCTCTCAGGTGCGTGGGCGTCCTTATATTTGTCTCTGCCTCAATCTGGGCTTCTAATTCTTGGTCACCTTGATTCTGGAATGTGCTCAATTGAGTTTCCTGTAGCTCTTCATGATCTTCTCCTTCATGCTGCAGGTCGCGCACGTCAGACTTTTCAATTTCTTTCTCTTCGGATTCTTTCCCGTCTTCCTTTGCTTTCTTCTTCCTTCCGTGTCTCCTAAGTTTCTGTTCAAGTTTAAACATGCATATGAATTTGACGCATGAGAGTTTTTTAAATGGGCCACACCTACAAGCAGCACTAGTATAATGGAATTTCAATGAAACCAACAAAATTACCTTGCCTTTATTTCCGCTGGATGCATCCACCGGCGAACTAATTTCAGGCTTTAAATGACTTCTTGGGGATGGTTTCACACCAGACTTCTGGCCAAGCAAGGTAAGAACCGACTGATGCAATGGAGGCAATGTTAACTACGAATAAAAAAATTGACGGATATAATTAAAACGCTAAATGCATACAAAACGTAAAAAGTACGAGACCAATTCAGTATTTCACAACTGCATCACAACAGAGCTATTTATGATAAGCAAAATACATCAAATCCAGCTCACTGAAAGAAGTTGCCGTGACCTAGGGATTTCAATATCATCTTCTATCTTTCCCTTCTTTTGTCTCTCTAATGAGCCCTGCTCTATTACTACAACAGACCCATCATCTGAGCTGTAACCGTTAAAACAAACGTTTGGTTTTTTTGATTTTGTTGTTTTCTGAACATGTTTCACTGGGCTAATGCTGCGAGTACTTGTATCCCTTTCTGTAAGGGATAGTTTGTTCCCTTCAACTAAAAGTGCAAACAAAGTTGAGTGACAGCGTGGTGTAACTGCGGCGGTGGAGAAAGCTGCAGGTTTATCATCAATAGAATTACCAAGATCTGGGGCAAAGTAAACCAAGGGAAAGTTTTGTGAGAGGTAAGTGAAATCAATCGCAGTTTCTTTGCCGTTGCCACTCAACTCTTTCAATATGCTCTCGTCTACATCAATTCGTTCGTCTGACTCGAGCTTCTTCATTTTAGGCTTCAGTCTTGCACGTATAATTCGCTTAACGTCTCTATCACTAAAACATGAGTCAACTGAATCGCACTTTGTCGCACAGAATCTCAAGTTCCTCCAGTTAGTGCATCCCAACTTTTTATAGAAGTTACTCCAAGAATCGTTTTGAAACTGTTCCACCTTTTTCTCAATGTCGTTAATGGTTTTGTAATTTTTAGATAAAAACTGGAGAAAGTCATCCGGAAGGATTTCTCGTTGTCTGGGATGATCAGTAGTACTTTTAAGACTCATGGTGGTCGCAAATGGATATAGGAGGTAAAAATGTAGTTGTAAGACAAATCAAAAATTAACTAAAACCAAAAGTACAAATACTACTTGGATTTTTTTGTAAAAGTTCTATTCCTGACGGCTTCACTGACTTCAGTGTTGTCTACGCGCCTAAACTTCCAGTTTATGTATGTCCGTAAGTGAATCTTTCATAGCATTTTAAATCATTCATGTTCCTTGCATATTGTTTTGATGTTTGATGAAAAAGCCAACAAAAGATGCGCCAGAGATAACTCCAGGCCTTACTTTTCAATATGCCACGTCCAACCGCATGTGAAGAACCACTCAAGTCAAATGTAGGTATAAATAATTTAATGAACGCCAATATAGAGAGGGAGTGCTTTCTCTTTTTGAATACATCTACATATATACATTTAACATTTATGTCCCGATTTTTATAACTTAATCGATCATGTTTTATTTAAAGAAGTGATTTGCACTGGCCAAAACATAATGGGCGCAGGTCTGCATGCTCCTTTGACTCAAGTGGCGTTAGCAAAGAGAAAACAAAAGAATTGAAGTGGCTCCATCCTAAATGTAAATCATGCACGCAAACATTTGTTTACTGAGACGCATGCGAATAATAGGGGATGAATATGTACTTGTCACTGTCAGTTGCACATACAATGGGGTTTATGATGTTTACAAAATACAAAAGATATCAAAGGTGCCAACTTACGCCTTCAAGTATCTTTGGACTTGATGACCTCTCATATGCAATAGGCGATCCGGATCTTTCCTTAGGCTTCTTTAAACCCCGTCCCTTGAATTTGCTACCAGTTCCTTTTGGGCTGTTAGATCGTGACACGGAAAAATTTCTCGGTGTGGAATGATGAAAAATGCTTGAAGAATCTCTGTTCACAGACGAGCTTCTGTTATCATAGTCATAATCCCCATAAGTGGAGTCTACAGATTCTCCAGTTGTTAGACTGTTTTGACGGGTTATGGCATCAACACTTTTCACCCGTCTCAAGTCAAGAATCAGAACACGTCGACTGTGGAACTGGCACTGTTTCGCGTCTGGTTCTGGTGTAACACATTTACGGGCTTTTTCTAAAACGACGCTATAAAAAGTTATAAATAGCTTTATTATTTTGAATGCTTTGTTTGCAAAACAACAATACAAGTATAAAAAACTGTTTTCTTTGCTCTCTTTTTTCATTGCGATTTCGTGACGTGTTACCTGCTTGACCTAGGAAGAGTTACTGATCTCCTAGTATAATTTTCTGGGGTCAATGGACGAGAATCTGTTTCGGTAAAGTGCTTATAAATATCTTCAGATATCCACTCATCTGCTTTGTTCTGTCCCGAAGACAAAATAGTTTCCTGGAATCGACGAACCACATGAATTCCTGATTTTAAAACTCTATTCATCATATTTATGTATCATAACGTAAATGTAAACTTAAAATATATACCTTCAAATGGTTTGTATGTCTGCACCGAGAAGAACATCCTTGTCGGATAGGTCTATGATCAATTAACTCTCTTTCGCCCAATCTAATTGGCAGTCCAACACAACCATTGATTACTTTGGAATCTTTAACAGCCTATAAGCATTAGAGAGTTTTCATATTTAGTAAAAACTACGTTTGTCTTGTGTGTATTAGCATACTTTTATATATATTTATATACTAAAACTACTGATTGTCTTTCAGGTCCACAGTAACATTCAATGAATAAAATTTTCGATGAAAAACTGTTTACCCTCCGTTTGCGTGACTTTTTTGTAGTTTTGCTTGGCGGTGGCTGAGCTTTCTTGCGAAAAGCTGCCGAAGTTGCCAAACGGAAACGAAACATTTTGATTGAATAATTTTCTCTAGCGTTGTAATTTTTAAATTATCATGTTTGTATTGCTTAAGAAAAAGATTTAAACTCTATAATAAACCTCTCAGAAAATTAATTCCCTTGCTCGTACTCCTTATTCTTTTAAAATTGCATATGCAAACACACTAAAAGTCCAAACTGAAGAGGGTGAAAGGCTTTCACTGAAAGCTAGAAACTGCAGCCTGTAACCTACCCATTAAGCACCTTACAATACGAAGGACAAACTGTCAAGTTTCACCATTATTAAACCTTTTACCATGTTTACATAAAAACTATGTTGTTTTACCAATTACCCTGTAATACCATCCATATTATACAGCTACCAGCATTATGCAACAATATAGTGAAAGTTTGATCAATTTTCCAAAAGAGAAAGGAAAAAACACATTTTGTCATGTTTGCACACGCTTTCACCAAACCCAATACCCTTGGTTGTATATACACGACAACTAAATAAACCAACCCCTTTGCCCTTTGTTTTGACATTTAAAAAACTACACAGTTTATTACGAAGCTTGAAAAGCGTAGTTATGGTTGTGCTTGTTTGTCTGTCCATGCACGCTGAAAATTTTACACCCCTTGACCGATTTAGTGCGAAGGCTCCTTAGGGACATGGCCAAACACCCCACTTTGAGGTCAATCGGTCCACAGGGGGTGGGGTGGGGGTTACACAAATGTCACACGCTTTTTATGCAGCAAAAAAATTATCATTATTGATTCTGATAGATCATCAAATTTTTGCTTGAGAGACCATATGTTAGATCAGCATATTTTAACCTGTGAAGGCCGATGTCAGTGGAAGGTCACATGTCACATGCTTTTTATTTGGCAAAAACTGCTTCATTTCATACATGGAAAATGCCATATGAAGACATTTTACGCCATTTTCACCGTTATGACGCCATTTAAATTGCATTGTCTTTCAAGCTTCGTGCCTTATTCCATGTACCATACCGAATCTGGCAAACCGTATATATTTGGTTGGATCTAA
>JAHZNG010003154.1:0-11457 GCA_027744375.1 Orchesellides sinensis
GACCCTTCCTAACTGTTCTTGACCCCGTGATGACCTGGAGGGATCGAACCGCTTTCTGCGTTTCTCTTCTAAACAGGCCGGAGGATTGAACTCGTAAGCTCGTTCAATGAACGAAAATTGACAAATAAATCTTGTTTTATTCATATTCACTATTTCACTCCTCTTTCTTACTTACTTTCTGTCCTTCATACTTTTCAATGTTCATATGTAACATAGATGGGTAAAATAGTTTTGTACATATGTAAAGTAGGGCATGTGTTAACCCTGTTAACTGAATAAACTACATCTTGTAGGTACGCAAGATAAGTTCAGCAGGTCATCGCATTCCATAAGATTAGTTAAAGGAAATTTGGTTAGGAACATATTATAATTATTTGAGTGCAAATGTAAAGAAGTATTGCATCTCCATATGGCTCATGTACTATGTAAAAGCCTTTTTTTTTGTTCAAAATTATTGCCATCCCTAATTAAGATAGCGTCAGGCTACCTACTTGCATCCTTCTGGTAAGACAATGATCAGGATCAAGTCAAGGTTAAACACGTAGACAAATTCTTTCATGCTATTTCGTACGGATTCACCATAAAACCAGTTTTGCTTTCCACTTTGCTACTTGATTAGCACATACAGAAAGTGCATAGGAACTGTAATAGTATTTCCATTCTGTACATAAAGATTGCATGACATAATAGGAATTGCATAACTTTAATATGCCCTTGTCATGGTCAGTTAGCTTGCAGGTAGCTGTCATGTTCCATGACTTTGTAAAAGTTGCAGAGGACGAGAAATGTAATCGTGAAAAAGACGTGCTCAGTCCATGATCTGCATGATGTATATATTGTATTCTATTATAAAATCTTGTTTAGTTTATTCACCTATGGAAGGTACTCGGCTGAGTAACTGTACCTACTTATCATTCAAACAAGTTATTGTGGGCGAATGAACAAAATTTGTTCTCATACTCTCATAATAAATTCGAGATATAACTTGCGAACGCCCGGTTGGCCGAATGGCTTTAATTTACATACTAACGGAAGATTGCATTTATGATTAATCCAGAGAAAACCAGTTTGAGGATGAATTTCAATTTCTTCTCAAAGGTAAAATAATAATGATCATTTACAAAAATAAATCCATGGTATTATAATATGTTGATTACGATTAGTATATGGTGTCTTGTGTGAAAAATTTTGCTGAATTCGATGGTGATAATTAAAATTCACCCTAAGTTAGTCACAGTAAGGTATATATATCTTCATGGTCGTGTTTGCCCAGGTCACCTTGTTTGACTTTGCATTGTGGATTGTCGTTAGGTGTTAACTTTAATCAGATTATGATACACGTAATGCCATGTGGGAACAGGATGATGGTACTCCAGAAGATTCTGAGGTGAACTTCTGGAGGTGAATCCAAAGCTGAAATACCTGTTTTAAATCCCTAAATACAATTATTAATTGGTACTCCAAGACATTCTTGAGGGGGATTCTTGGAGGTGAATCCATTAAATCATAAAAACTTGTTTTAGCTAGCAACAAGTATGCTTCAATGCATTTTAAAGTTATTATTACCGTCATGCTTGCTGTACACAAGTAGTGACCCGAATCATATTATTTGAGTGGATTCTGGACTTCAAATGACCAGTTCCTCTCGAACCTTCAACTGAGCTGTTCTTACCTTGTTCCTTAGTAAGTGATTGTTGTGTGAGCGCGAAATCATACTTCAGGCATTCCACTATTATTTGGTAAGATTATCCTAAATATATCTATTGACTTCAAGGGCCCAGTAAGAATATAGAGTTATGATGGGATAAAAACTCAAGAAGGAGCTATGAGATTCATAAGAAATATTATTGAGATAAATCCTGGAGCCTAATTATAATACTTTGTTATCGTACTCATCATAGTTATCGCAGTAACTGAGTACCTTAAGTAAACATTACAAAATAGACAAATCCTACTGTGCAATATACTATTGTAAAATGAGTAACGCATTTTTAAAAGGTTACCGCATTCCTCGAGTGGGTGAATCCAGAATACAAAAGAAGTCCAAACATAATCGAGTGGACCAAAAGAAAATTAGATTGATATTTCCTTCTAAAGATTTGAGAAATAACTTTCATCTAGACATGATAAATAATGATAGAGAAGGTTTTGTTCGGCTCACGCATTTCACTCCCATGAGTGTTGAGCATGAGTTCTGGTTAGCTATGAAAAGAATTTTAATGCTGTATAAGGTAAAAGCCATTTCCCGTAAAAATATGTTTACTGTCCTTCAGGCTTGCTTACCGGCAGATTATTTACTGTTTTTTAATTGTCTCTCCACACAAAGAAACTTTGCGTATTATTATAGGCACATTGTTCTTATTCACGGTGCTATGCGTTGGCCGTGTGAAATATACAACAAATTCAATAAATTCTGTCAGCCAAGCTGTTTGTGTTGTCAGATGTTAACTGGTCAACAACCATGGGTGCCGTGTTACATGAAGAGTCAATTATACACTAAAAGACTTGACACCTCCTTGGAAGCGACCTTTACATTCGATGATCATTTTTACAGAACGACTATTACAGAGAAGTGTGGATACGTACCACCACGCATATCAACGCCAGAATGACCATGTTTCTTGTATTGTTTCTTACTGTACTAACTGCCTCTGACGTCCTAACTGAGTTCCCTCAGCCAAAGATTGTAGTAACCACTGGTACGTTTTTACATTCTTTACCTAATTCTATGGTCATATATTCTGACATGGTACCTCTCATACTGAATATTAGCTTTGACATAGCCACTACTAAAGACTACTCTCATTTCTCTGTAAGGGAAGGTTGTTTTAATCAATCGGATTCTTCTGCTCCGTGTATCATTCTATTTCCTTTAATTCAGGCGTTGCATAAAGCTGAGATCGAATTAGATTCCTTGATTATGACAATGACTCATTTCGCTCCACCCCGTGATCCACCATTACCTGTCAATATACCAGCTAAGATTTTAGAATCATATCAGCTAGATGCTGGAATTCATGAACGACATCCGGTTATTATTAGGTCAAGAAGGCAATTAGTCATTTTGAGTATGGCAATCGGTGCAGGTATTTCGTATGGTGTGACTAAATTGCTAGGTGCTAATCAAGAACCAGCTGAAGTATTGCACAGCATGCAACAACAAGTTGTACAGGAGCATAGCCAACTTTACTCGGTGAGTCATAACATCTCCCTGTTTGCAACCCATCAGAACACCAACATTAGTCATTTAACATCTAACATTCGCGTACTAATGGATAAATATAAAACTGACGATATCCCTAGGTACAATCACTTAGTAGAATCATTTTCTCACGGTTTGTTACGTACTGAGTTAATTGAATTAAATATAGTTCATTTAATAACCAAATTAATGCAGGTTAACAAATATCTACACGTTCTCCAGAGTTGTGCCCAGAACATGCTACCGATTGCATTGTTGTCTGAGCCCATGCTTATTCATCATTTAAATTTATTAGAGATTCGACTCATTGCATTTGGATTAGAAATAGCTATTCCGAAGACAAGTTTATCACTTTACTATCAGGCACCTTTGACTACATGTATGATCAATATCGCCAAACAGGAAATAACGGTACATATTAATATCCCTGTTAAACCAGCGGATGTCTCCACTGAACTTCTGCAGTTTTCTTCTGTACCTTTCCTTGATTCTACAGGTGGCCCAAAGGTCTGTAAGATTTCCCACAGATATGGTAAAACAGTCAGAATTGGTGAAAGTTTTGCATTCTTGAACGATTTACACAATGATCAATGCAACTATAGACTTGGTATATGTAGGATTCCTTTCGACTCGATGGACTTCCATCTCCATCAATTATGTGAGTACCACTTGCTATATGGAGCTAATGTCCGTGACATTCTGCTCCATTGTTCTCATGTGTGTAAAGGTATTCCATCTAAACAGCAGCCTGTTATCACGCATATATTTGAGAATTATTATAGTGGATTGTTTCTTCCTCCAGACAGTCATATTTCTTGCTATGATAAAACTTATCCGTTGGCTGCTAACCACATCTATGGCAGTTTATTGTGGTCTTGTCCTTGCCCTTGTAAAGTGGTTATTCCAGGACACAACACGCTATCACCACCAGTGCCCTGCCTTCGATCCTATACGAATAAAATCTCTCGTCATGTTATTGTTCCATACTCCTTGACGGTAGTGAATCAATCCATCCTAGCTCGTGCAGAATCTATTTACGACATTTATGCGTCCTCTCTTAAATTGGATTCGGAAAGGAATTTGACTTTCATAAATTCCTCTATGTTTAATTCGTCACTTGATTTCCAGATTGGTAATCTATCCGATTCTTTCCTGTCACATATTAACTTTAATTTCAAATCATATAATTATTATTTTTTTTTGGTTTGGGAAGTTATTCTCAGTATGTTAGTTCTACTATTGTGGGGAAAAGTCTATGCAATATCTGGCTCAGCAACCCCGGCTGTAGTCGCAGCGACGTCCTATTTGTCAGTGAGGACTACGGACGCCTTAGTGGAACATCACCTCTCGGCTAATCAACTCCGTGTCTTTTTGTTGCTTGTCCTTTGTTTGGATATCTTCTTAATATTCATGTTTTGTTGTTGTCTCTTTCTCATTTGTAAGCGTAGGTGGAACCCAGCGAAACCCCATCGCCAATTAAAACTTTCTTGCGTTCAGACGCCAGCGAGGCTTCCCCGGCTTCCCTCTTCCGAAAGCGGGCGGAGGAACGAAAGAGATTCTACCACTCCTCCATATACCCAAGAACAACAGGCCTTATATCCCTTGCTCCAGGCCCAAGCCCTTCTGGAAGCTCAACAACAAGTAGCACACCAGCTGGCCCAACAACAGCTAGCTCAGCAACGACAAGCTCAGACACAGCAGCCCTCCAACTTACATTATGCGACGGCCTCTGTTCACAGGTCTTAAAGTTATAACGCTTGCGAATCATATTCTCCATTTTATTGCGTATAGGTTTAATTCCTTGTTTTCAGCTTATACTGACTTATGTGACTTATTATTGTTATTTATTTTATCAAAATATTATTTCTTTAGAATAAATGATGTTAATTGGCGAAACTAAGTTTCTAATGAGATATTTGCGACAATGACGTTTTTCTTCTCTAACGACTGACTGTATCAATGTCTAAATTACTTGTATGAATGCTTTGTTTGGTTAAAATCTTATAATTTAGTTAGATAATCATATTATGCATAATTAGTTACTTACATTATAAGGTAATTATTAATACGCAGTAGATAGACTTCTTTTGATTTTTATGATGCTGCAAAGATTTATTCCAATTAGAACATTATAACATTTCCAATCATTCAATTTAAGTAAGATAATGTAGAGTAAATATATTGGCAATTCACTAAGATAAATAATAACTTAGAATAGGATTGTTAACAACAATTGACTTCAACTAAATAATCAACATAAACGTTGAAGGTTGTCTAATAATCAATCAAATTTTGATAAATATATAAAAATTGTCAAACGCTAATAATAGATATGGTTTTTTTTAGACGACACCAATTAGAAAATGAATGAGAATACATTAACACATACACATCACTTCACACTAATTTAGAACACTCTTAAATAGAATCCTTGTTTGTCATTCCTCGTCGTATCCAATTGATTCTGAAAATCATAACAGACCTCTCAGATTAGACTTTGTTCTATTAATACAACACATCAAAGCCTCAATTCATTGTCACTTCCTTTCCTTCGTTCCTTGATTTCCTTACCTTGTCCATTATGACGTTTGGGTGAGTGAGACTTCAAACTAATCCAGAAGCATCATTGGGATTGTTATTAGCATCCTTGGGATAGTTCAGCCCCACCTTGTTCCAGTCATGACGATTTCCCATCAAGGGCACAGGAGGACGATGTAAGGGCTTCCCATCAGGTGTCCCTGGTCCGTAAGGATTCTGCAAGAAATCAAACATCAATAGTTCTCATCAACAACCAACAGATGCATCCTACTTTACCAACACCTCATAATGTTATACAATAAGCAATTAGCTTACCAAATATTGATGATCCCAGACACAGTAAAGATGTGTTCTGAAAACATCCTCACATTCATAGGGCAGATAGAAGAAATGATAGATCCAGAAAAGATTTGGAATTCGCTTTGGTTGCTCTAAGTCATCATACAGCAAACAATCGGTTTGGGTGTCAATCAACGAAAGATGAGGGTAGATCACGAAAACCCCTCGGGCCTGCTCTATGCAAATTCGACATATTTGCTGTTTCGATATTGCCAACTTGTAGGAAGGTTCCAAATCATCCACACGTCGGCTCAACAAAGTAAGGGACGGTGGCTGCTGCCAATCCACCTGAGAAGAAAAAGAAAATTACGAACTTATAATTCATCATGACACACGACTAGAACTCCAGTTAAGCTGAGGAAATAAGAACGTCTGATAAAATACGAACGTCTGGGCTACCTTTATACTCAAGAACGTCCAGTTGAACTCCGTCATCCTTAACGTCATATATTCACTCCTCTCCTTAGTAATTTTCCTTTCACTACTATTATACATAATACCTTCACTCATCTCCTTCACCAAAAACATTTGAATTAGCCTAGATTCATTATAAGTTTTTAACTATTCGTTACAATTAATAATAATAAAACTGCAACCACTGCATTTGCACTATTAGTCATATAAGTATTAAACATTAAAACAAATCACTTGTCGAAGTCAATATTATCAAAATGCTATTTGCAATAATTACACTTTTCCTTTTCAATCGGGTCATTAGATATAACTTATACTTCTGTTCTACTAAGTAATTAAATGCATTATATATAAGTCAATCCTATTTTATAACACGTGTAATTTTATCGCTGCTGTTGGCCAAAAGCTAATTCTATCAGCGGAAACCCAACCTCTTCAGGCGCAAGAAAATGATGAAAAGTCCAAATCATCATCCCATCATCATCAAAATGGACTGACGATAAAAGAAAGGATCAATTATATGGTTATGGCAGCTACACAATACTATCAGCCTTACTTTGGATTCCAATGATAAAAATTGCTGCACTAATAAGATACTTTGTATGCATGGTAAATATAACTATGTTCTCCTCCTACAACACACTCCGTTCTGTTTCAGTATATTTTATATGTAAAGAAGCAAAGTATTTCCATTTGTCTGCCTTCTCTGTATAGTGATATACATCCTTATATATTTAACTGACCCAAGATAGTAGCGACTTGACTCTACTCTCTTGCAATTCTAGTTAGCGCATATGTAATCTATGTATTATGGGTATCCAATGTATGCTACATTGAATTTAAAGCGAGGGATGTTTCAATACAAGATGTGTATTAGGTAATACATGCTTCATATGATTGTAAAACAATTAGTATGTAGTACGACATGAGAAGGAGTTCTTTGTAATGTTCAGTAGAAACCTGTTTAGCATACCTAAGCATATCAAAGGTTATATATACATCTTAATCCTATATGTAAAAGTTAGTCTGTAATAATATAGCGTAGCCTTCTTATCTCTTCTCAATAAATACAACATTGGTTCTTCTTCTTCTTCTCAAAACACAGGCTCTTTCATTTCCCTTTTATTTCTTATTCTCACGTTTCCCTTACTCTGCATAATAATGCTGTTCATGCATTTTTCTTCAATTCACTTTCATTTCTATATCTTCAACAAAGTTCATTCTACATTAAATTGTGCATCAATACGTGACCTACGTGACCTGACCAGAGAGATACGTACCCCCGTACCACTAAAAACGTTTTCTTTGATAAACAAGACTGATTCCAATACAATAATACGTGCAATGAAATTTTTGTTTGCTACTGAAATTATAAGGATTCCTCCAGAAATAATAGGTAATTTTATATTGCATTATATGTATTTGTTCATTTAATGGTTTAACGTATTTAATATTTGTATAGTGATTGTGGAGGAGAACACTAGGATTTTTGTAAAAAATCCAACAGTAATAACTCCAACAAAATGCTTAACCTACTCATTCATCTAAGACCTAGACCGTTTATTTCTCTCCTTCCGTCTAAAAATGACAGTAAGTACTGCAATCCTTCAATTCAAATGCAACGCCAAATTATAACGTTAGCTAATTATTTCAGGTTTACTTTGATTTAAAGAATGGAAGTTTAAAGTAAGTACGACCTCCAAAAGGACGACTTCAAGTAAAAGGGTCTATTTACCTGAACTAAAAATTATTTTGAAGTAAATATAAATAGCTAATCATCATCAGAGTAGAAATGATTTAATAACTACATAAACATTTTTTTAAACATTTTCTTACATTCATTCGACATCCGCAAATAGGGGTTCTTTAAAAACCAGTTGACATGAGTTGCAGGATTTGATAGGGATCAAGCTAATAAAATAAGAAAACTAATTTACAACTTAATTTGTCAATTTCACGAAGAATTAGCTTCTCTTCCTGTGGAGCTCGTCGAAGAGTTGTTCGAAATGGATTACGTGAACATTTGCAAACCTAAATTATAAAATATTTAAATTAGAAATAAATTCTTTATTGATGTTTTAAACTGTAAGTTTTATGAGCTAACCTTTTGTGTTTGGCATTGAGATTTATCCATTTATGTTTGATTCATTAAGTACTGGGTAGTCGTATCTAAAGTATGGAGAGAAATAACTAAAGATGAGTCATTGCTTAGTAACCTTGGCACTTAAGTTTCTGGTGAAGTTAAGTTTACTGGTGAGGGACTAGTAGGCAATTTAGAGTTAGGTCTGTTGATTGGTAAAGCAAGCAATGAGCTTCCAACAGTGGGAAAGAGCGTTGATGGATGTGTTAGTAAAGTTAGTTGATTGTTAGAAACCGTAGAGGTACCTTCTTGAAATTGCGAAGGTAACGGTTGTGGGCTGATATTAGCAGAAGTATTTTTGTTTGCTTGGGTTGGTGAAGGGGTTGGTGGAAGTATGTGAGTTAAATTAGAAAAAGTTGTAGTATTTTTTTGAACTGTTGAGATTGGTGATGGTAACGGATGAAGATAAGCAGAAAAAGTTTTAGTAGTTTTATAAACTGGAGAGATTGGTGATAATGGGTGGAGGTAAGCAGAAAAGTTGTTCGTAATTTGTTGAACTGTTGAATGTGTTGGTTCATGTAGATCAATTGAGCGGTTATAAGTGTTTCCCAAGTTTGTCGGGTATGGTGAAGGACTCATAAAATTTTCTGGATGAAAAGTTGGAGCTGTAAGAAAATTGGTAACAGGAGAACTGCTTTCTGTAACAGTTAGATTAGGTTTAAATGTTTAGGTAGAGGACGTATGTGGTTTTGTAGTAGTCAGGCTCACTGACAGACTTTTTGAAGAATTTAAGAGTGGAGAGACAGTTGTAACATCACCAAGTTTTCGACGGTCAGATCCTTCCTGCTATGCATATTATATTTTATTGCAATTAGTTAAGAAATAATATTAATTATAACTAGAATTTGAGTAACGTACCCGAGTTGAATCAATCGCTCTACAGCGAGACACAGACCTATACTTTGCTCTGACAAGAAGTCCATTCGCAGTCGAAACACATTGGTACTTGTAATCTTTGTTCAATATCCAGTAATATCCCTGCAAAAGGACATTTTCTATATTATAACATGAGTTTTGGAAGATTTTTTGTCGTACGTATCAACTAAACTCACTTGCTCTACACAGGTTTCACAAAAATTATAAAAAAAACAGAACTTAGCTGTAGTAAATGATACGCAAAGGAGTAAGAGGAAGAGTATCATCTTATAGTCTTCCTTTTGTTATCCTCTCTGATTAAAGAAACTACTTAAAATGGAAATAGGAAATTATTGTGTTTAAATATAACGAGTCTCAAAGCCAACACCCAAATTTCTTTACTTACGATTATCTAGGGAAGGGTATATTTTGACTAAACCGCTTTCCCATGAGAAGTAAATTTGCAAATGGTGAGAAAAAAACGAAGTTTTACTCTCGCGTTTAGCGTTTTAAGTATATTAGACAAGAAAAAAACAATATAATCACCATCGGTTTGTCATTTTGTGTATGCTTAAAGGAACAGAAAACTTGGATCTTTATGTAGATAACTAACATATTAAGATGTCTTATTGAGTTTGTACAAATATCTTATCCCTACGTGATATATACGATCCTTTGTAAGAAAGGAAGTCCAACGTCCAAACTAAACGTTTTATGCATATAATGAGGAAAAATGGAAGAATAGCATCACTCATATCAGAACGCAATTACCTATATCGTGTAAGGGGTCATTATAATTAAGAGATGCTCAAATATTAGTTTGTAACTTGGTTTGGTGTTCAAATTTGGCTATGGTTAAGATCGTGTATGATCAAATTTGATCCAGAGAACTAAATTGTACAATACAGTCTGCATGGATTCGTAGTTTTAGTGTTAAACAAGGTTTTAAATCTTATGTGAATAAAATGCATATCATGAAAAATGAAAGTAAGCTTGTAGAATTAATTTGAATTGTACAATACACAATTGTATTAATTTATTTCATAAAACTTGTTTCTTGCCACATAGTTTACTTGAAGTTTAGAGTAAATGCTAAGTAAAGTAATATTTATTCCCATTATAGCAAATGAATTCAGTTATAGTGATATAATATTTAATATAACGCTTTAAAGGTTTAAACTTAATCTTCAGTGGAGGATTTCGCCCTGCAAATTAATTTAAGCGTTATTATTATAGTATAACATTACCAAACATATAATTTGAAACATATTACCTACAACTCACAATCATCGACTTCTTCATCCTCAGCATCCTCAGAATATTCCTCCTTTATTAGTTTAGACTTTGGACCGTTATCGTTTTTATATACCTCTTTTAGTGCTTACTAAAGCACCCTCATCTTTCTTATCTAGAATAGATGACGAGTCGTAGTTGTTAGCAAGACTACTCGCTTCATCATCCAAAATAAGTTGGGAGTTGTCATTAGAATATGTAGAATCTGGAAGTGAGACGTCAACATTTCCAGAATGCACCTATATGCATTAGAGATAGTTAATAAAACAGGTCTCACTTGAGTATAAAAACTTTTATAAATAGGAAGCTTCTTACCTGATTTGATTTGCTTTCCAAAACTGTTAACCCGTTTTCAATTGTTGGATTCAACGGTGATATTTCCGATGTCCGAATTCTAACAAGCACAAGCACGACACACCCACCATCGAGCCAAGTAAACCGCTCTGCAAGTAATTCATTAAGTTATTAATGTTCATAAAGGAAGTTTTTGAATATAAAAGTATATAACGTACTTCATTAGATAATTCTACTGCTGCAATGCTGTTTAATTCATTTTGAATAAACCCAAGAGGTTGTCCTATTTAATTTATCACTGGCTCTTGTCTCAAATTGCATACATAAATCTGAAGAGACTTTCCAGTACATCTTGACGAAAAAGCAATATTAAGCCTTGACT